>VDFB02328578.1:0-19846 GCA_007258455.2 Sequoia sempervirens
ATATATATATATAATATACCTAGATTGGCATATGATTTAAACCAAGTACTCTGAGTTTTGTAATTATTCATTTATGGGTCGAATCGAAAAAAAAAATTATTATTAAAAAATTTGTATGAGGAGTATTGGGGAAGGACGACTGTAGCCGTACCCCACATACCCCTTCTGAAGCCCAATGTTGCCACAGCAGTCTTGTAGGCTGTTGTGCACAACAGTCAACAAGACTACTGAGCACAACTTTTGTAATGTGGCCGAACGGCCTTTATAGGGTTTTCCATATTCGTTTTATTTAATTTATTTTTTTATTATATATATATGTGTGGTGGGTATTATATATATATATATATATATATTGGTTTCATTTTTAGTATGAAAATATAATTGTGGTTATTATGAAAAAAGGAAAATTTTATTGAGAATTGGAAATTTTATGAAAAATTATTGTGAAATTATATAAAGGAAAAGGAGAAGTTTTGTAAGGTAATTATATTAATTTGGTGTGAAAGTTATTATGTGGTGTTAGTTTCTAATTCTGATTGACTTCTTTATTTCCTTGAGTTATCTTTTTACTTTTGTAATGTGGTCCAACCCTGTCGATCTTATGAACCCAAGTTTTGGAGGTTGTGAACCCTAGTTTTCTAGAGGCATGTTTTTATCTTTGGAGGTCTATCCTTGTAGTATGTGTGCTCAGGATGTTGCATGATTTTAGCGTTATTATTTTGGAAGGGTTGTACAATTTTGTTGAGATTTTTATTATGAGTTACTGTGAGAAGGATAATACCTCGCATGTCTTGGTTGTGATTTATGCTTTGTTTTTCTTTGGTACAACCCTTGCCTTGTATTGATTTATGTTTCAGGGTCTTCTAGTAGAGTGGCTCTTCGTGGGGACCGACGCCTCAAAAGGAGGAAGAGCTAAGGGTAACCCATGTAAGAGTAGTTTAACAAGTGAAAACCTAAGAATAGAACATAGGGGGATGGATAGTAAAAGCACATAAGATAATATTGGATACCTCATCTATGCATTAGGGCTATCACAGACTAATGGTAGACTGAGAAGGTCGTGGTTGGAAAAGTCGCAACCTCGTCTTCATGAGAGGTTATCAGCTCTGCATGAGCTACCCTATGGGGCTGATGCCTCAAGTAGGAGGAAGGGCTAGGATAACCATAGATGGGGGCTGGCACCTCAGGTTGGAGGAAGGACCAAGATAACCCATGTAGGCTATGTGATGGCACTCTCCACTAGATACCCTTATGCCTTGTTTCTTGGTTGCCTCTGGAATTGTATTATGATTGTCGTTTCATATTCTTTTGGAATTGATTTATGTTTGTTTCCTTGGTTACTTGATTAATGGTTATTGCCTTAGGTATTGTGATGAGTTTCATGGTTTTATGTTATTATGTTGTCTCATGAATGTTGTCATTTATGTCCTTTGTAATCCTTGATGTGGTTTTGGAGTTATTGTACTATGTTGCCCTTTATAGGGAATTGGTTTATGGCATTCATGGTCGTGATTGCTTCCTTGTCACCTCTGAGCATGGGGGTGGGTTATTTATAACTCACGTGGTTGGGTGGAATGTGCTCCGCACTCATTGGGTTCCCCATCGACATCCATTCTTCTCAACATTCTTTAGTTGGAGCTTGTACCTGATGTTCATTTGTAACTCTGACATTATTGTACTATGTTTTTATCCCACATGTATGGGAGATTTATTGTAATTCATTTATCAAGAACATGTAATGTAATGTTTAAATGATGATGTATCAATTATGTACCTTTATAACCATTCATTTGATGAGATTTATTATGGTTGTAATATGTAATGTAATTACAATCTTATTTATAATTACATGGATGTACTTCTACAAATGGATATTGTAATGTTATTGGATAAGTTGTTTAGTATTATATTTTACCTTTTTTGTTAAGAATTGTTATGCGATGTGACCTCGCGTGCCCTAGAGGACTAGACGCTATAATGTATTGTGCAATGTGAATATGTTTTAAAGTTTAGTGGCATGTTTACTTTGTATTTGAAAAAAAAAAATTGTTTGCAATGTATGTTCTCTGGGGTTTGCATGACGAGCATTACAAAGTGGTTGATTCCAATAGTGCTAACAATCGAGCTTCCTCACTAGTCCTGTGTGCAACATAAGGGATTTGTTGCATGCGTATGTATTTATCAAATGTGAATGCAAGGTGGATACGAAGGTCAGAGAGATGAGTTACTCTGGAAATTGTTGTGAATGTCAAC
This sequence comes from Sequoia sempervirens, assembly GCA_007258455.2. Taxonomy (NCBI): domain Eukaryota; kingdom Viridiplantae; phylum Streptophyta; class Pinopsida; order Cupressales; family Cupressaceae; genus Sequoia; species Sequoia sempervirens. Next base: position 2,254 of record VDFB02328578.1, read on the forward strand.
CCTTGTCAATCGATGTTGCCAATGTCAATGGTGGCCATATCAAGTGTAAGCCCCTGTGATTTGTGGATTGTTAATGCCCATGCCATTTTAAGTGGAATTTGGCGTTGTGCACCATGACTTATTAGTGTAATAGGGACATCTTTTGGATTGGTTGTATCCCAACCAAGCCTAATGTAATTCTTGAATCAAATAATAACAATCTTAGGGAGTTGGGGTGGTTTTTCACTCTCCTTGTAAACTATTTGTTTTACTATGCCAAGAGCTCCATTAACAAGGCCAGTATCAGTCCACAGATTACAAGATAGCATAACCTTTTTGTCGACACATAGTAGAATCTTTTCTTGGAGTTGGTCATCATCTAGATTTGAGTTGAGAGAGCTCCCTATTTGTTCCATAGTGGCTACGACAATGGGCTGTGCTAGAGACAACATGTGCTTATTATGGAGTGAGACTCTTTCATTGGTTGCATAAAGATGTATGGATGATAAGAAATCAATTTTTTCTATAGATGTTAGTGCCAAGTTTTACCTTGACATTAGTAGTTGCCAATCTATGATTGTAGGTTCAACCTTTCCTAAATTGCACAAGAGCTCAGGAAATAAAAGTTGACTTGGATCTTCTCCCACTTGGAAAAATATTTTGTTGAGTGTAATAACTATTTCAAAGCTCTGACATAGGGTGTGCCCATAGGAAGTAGAAGAGTACATAGGAATCTCTTTGACTAGCGGTAGCTGGCCAAGGTCTCCAAAGAGCAGGATTGAGCGGCCTCCAAAGGGGTTTTGGTTTTGTGCCGGGAAAGCTTTGTGCAAGCGATAGTCTATGCACTCAAAAAACCTGGGCCCGATGAAGCTCATTTCATCAATTAAAATGTAGCAAACAAAGCGCATTCTCTCTTAGAAGCTTGCTAGTGTCTAGCCCTGTAAGGGAGCCATCTCTTTGACGGGTATGCGAAGTGCATAATGAATTATTGATGCTCCAATGTTGAATGCTACAACGCCTATTGGTGAAAGAAGTAATAGAGATGTTTTCTCGTTTGGACAAGAATAATTGAGTGCAAACCTGATTTTTTTAATTAGGTGTGACTTTCTAGTTCATGTAGTTCCTTGAACTATTATTTTGAGTGGTGGTTGGTAAGTGGTGGAGGATAGGTGTGACAACACTAAATCTAGTGTTTTATTTTGTTCCAATGAAAGGTCATGCTGGGTATTTAAATAGGGTAGCTGGGGGCCTTGATTTGTTGTGCGGTTTCACTCTACGAAGGTGGATGCTATAGTGAGTTCTATTGGATCCAAGGAATGAGTATTTCAGTCATGGTTAAGGTCTATTTCATGATTACCTAGCATGTCTAGCTCATCCAACTAGAGTGGATGGCTTGGGTGTACACTTGACAATACTTTCCATTCGGATTGGTTGCAGTGATGTGGGGGTTCTGCATCACTCAAAGGACAGTCAGGGTTTTTATTGGAGGTTGTATCTAGTAGAGTGCGTCGCACATGCCACAGATGGTAAATGCATGCCATCATCTCCCACTATGCCACTATATGAGTTGGGGACAAACCAATACCAACTGCAATGTTACGAAAAGGTTTGTAGAGAACCAGTTCATACTAGTAGAAGTCATCGAAATTCAGGTCATCTTTTGGAGGAATGCTTGTGAATCAAGGGAAGACTTGAAAAATTGCTTGAGAAGAACGCTCTTTCCATTAGTTTGCTTTATGGGATGTTTTGAAGCTCCACTTCTGAGTGACTTCAATAAGTGGCAATGCCTCCAAACAAATAAGACATGCCATGTATACATCAATGTAGTTCATGTGTGTTGGTGCAACTGTTGCTGAGAGTGGAATGTGTTGATGGTTTTTTTGGTTTACATTTAGAGAAACAAATGTTCGACTACACAAGCAAAGCATAAGTTTTAGTAAAATATGACAACTTTCTTAGGCACTAATATCATGATCAACAAGGTTGTCAACAAGCATTTTTCTAAAAGTTATTGGTGTTGGCTTGTTAGGATCATAAGTTGTCGAAATACAAGATAACATTGCATTGTATGTTTCGGATTTGGTTTTTTTTTTACCTGCATACTTTGCTATATATTTGAGCATTGCATCTATTGAGAGAATGGTATAGCAATCTACATTTGTGCACCAAATAGAGACGAAAGTGGGGTTGTGAAGATTCATTTGGTCATCATTACGAGCAAGTTTGTGCTTTGGCTGGCTATTCTTATTTGAGAGGGTTGAAATGTCTTGCATGGTCCAAGGAGCTTTGTAGTGGTATTAAACTATAGATCCTTTTCTCTACAAACATGTCTGAAAGGTACAATGGGTATGGCATTGAACACAATTGAGCAGTTCATTGTATACATTTGAAGGGGTGGATAACATAATCATTCTTGTGTCCATTAAGCAAGGGTTGTCAAAGGTAGACCATGACGCTACTTCATTTGAGCTTTGGTGGGGATGCACGTTCCAAGCAAAGACATACAAGTCAATGTAGCCAATTACATTTTATATTGATACAAGATTATTCCATTATAATTTGGCAATATTAGGAGCATCTTTGACCCAAATGAAACTGTGGACATGTGCAGAGCCACAGTGTTGCCATTCATACCTAGACAAAAGAGATGTTATTAAGAAAATGATGTGGAAAATATGTAAATATAAATGATGTTGGAGAATGCTTACCTGTACCAGTAGTCATTTGTGTAGAGAATCTTCTCTAGAATCTCCTCACAGAATGCAGTGAATTTGTGATGTATGTAGAGTGCAACAAGCTGTGGGTTTTGCACTATATTTTGGATCCTCCACCATGCATTTATAGTAGGATTTGTTGGTGCAGGGGACGTCATAGCATTGTGTAAGTCTGGCCATTTAGTATCTGTTGCACTGAGGGTGAAGAATAGAGTAGGGAAACCAACCTAAATAACCATGTCAGATAGGCCCCCCCTAGAAGGGAAGTGTACCATAGAGTAGGTAAGTCTAGAAGGGATGTGTACCATGTATTTTTGAGTTGAAACGTATAACTTGTTCTGCAAGGTGCTCATATAGGAGGTCCTTGAGTCTTTGGCATAGCTGAAGTATTGTTGTTGGAAATCTACTTTCCAAGTGTTTCTGAACAAATACAGAAGTTGTGGTCTGGCTATGGTGGTGCATAAGAATATTAAGGATGAAGTATCTAAACCGTGGGTGTTGGCCAAACCTATTATCATTGTATCTAAGAAGATGGAGATCATATTCATGTAGCTTGACCTCTTTCAAAGTTTTTTGGTTGAATGCAGCTTTTCCCTTTGGAAACAATGTTGGAAATGCCATAAAAAATAATCCTTTAGTGGAGTATTCAATGAGGGGCATAAGAGAAACTAGTGGCCAATCAATTATAGGATGTGGGCATCCCTCCTTTAATTGCAAAAATTCCCACAATTATTTCACTTTTGTGCATGTAGGTGGAAGGTTTGACACAAATGATGTTGTTGCTTGCAAATTATCTTGCAATTATTCTTCAGTTATATTATTTGTTTCCATGAAACTAACATAAGGGGGTCTGAAGTTGAGGTTGTTTTATTTAGAAGGTCAGAGATGTTAGTAGAGGCAATAGGCAAGCATAAGATGGAGGCCTCATCTAATTGGACATCTTTGTAGTAAGGGTCATTACAAATTTTAAATTGCAAAGCCTCATGAACATGTTCTCTGCAAACATAGAAACTATACTACTGGGTATCGAATTTTTGTTTGGTTTACTATGAGTATATCCAAGTCATGTATATGACATGGCAAGTAATTTGCAATAATTGTAATATCCCGAGGAAAAAAAATAGTGTGGCTACTATATTGTAGTTGTCCCCCTTTTGTATAAGTAACTTGGAGGACAGGGTTAACTCTTGATATGAGCATCTCCTCGATATGAGATAGGCATTGTAAACAAGCAGGATGCTCTCCAAGGTCCATGTTGTTCCCTTTGGGAAGTGATTGCCATTTTTTTTAAATGCATCTTGAACAAGCACTACTACCATTTAGTAGCCTAGTTTTTATTCTTGGATAGCATTCCATGCAAATTTGGCATGTTGAAATGTTTGATAGGTTGTCCAACTTTGCACAAAAGGAATTCCTAGTGATGTAATAGTTTTTAGGAAATAGTGGAGGGTGGTGGTTTTGGGAAGCTAAACTGGGGTGTAATGTAGACTGCATTTTGGGTGTGTATGGTTGTGATGGGGAGAGGTTATTGGAAAGACAGGGTGGGGATGTGGAGGAGCTTGCTTGGTGATTGTGATGGTTTTCTCTTCTTCGTCTATTAATAGACTCCTTATTTTCTTGGTACCTTAAACATTGCAAATGATTATGACAAGATCTTTGTGCTTCCATACATTCAATTGGGGTTTCCATGATAGGGGTTGCTGAGGAACAGAGCAATGCAATATTAATTTGCAGAACAGTTTTTGAAAACATAGAAAGAAGGCATAAAAACAAGAATTTGAATATTTTATTGGAAAAAATTGCATGTAAAATCAGGAAATGATATTTCGAAACAAGTGCACAGGATAAATTTTTGGTATCAGAAAAGGCTTTGTAAAGATTTTATTTATAATTGTACAAACACATGGTTACAATTGGTGGTACTGTAAATAGAAAAAGTTGTACAATTTAAGAAAACACTATATAGTAATGTGATAAGAAAGAGGTATTTGCAAAATTTAAATAGGTTTTATCATTGTAATTATAAAGCTTTGTATTTCATTACTAGCAAATGAATTTACTGTGATGGCCACTTCAAAGAAAAATTGGCAGCCAACAACTTGGTCCAACACATGTTTAGTAGCTTCAGGATCCTCCATAAGTAGCTAAAAAAATTTAGCTGATACATCGAACAAACCATTTGTAGGTCCTTCAAATGCAGTGGCTTTAAGAAGAGCACATGTTCCATCCTCCAAATCCACTTTTACCATGTAGCTAAAATCACAACCAAGGAGATCACTAGAACACTTTGGGCAATGAAAGCTATTGAGGCTCTTTTGTACAACCTTCTTCTTACATTTCTTATTGCCCACCATAAGAGGACAAGAGAGGTAATAAAATTTTTCCAAGTGGACTTTCGATATGCTTGCCTTTACACAAACATTTCTTTTCTCAGGAGAGTTTGTATTAGTGATTGATATGATGTCAACTAGATTTGAAAACTTGTTGGAAGAAAGATTATCTATTGAGAGGGAAATGAAGGGTGTCTCTTTCCCTATAGTGGCATACCAGTCATGAAATGTTGAGGCTTCTAACAATTTTGGATTTATTACAATTGTATTTGCAAAAATAGTATCAAGAGATTTTCCACGCCAAGAGGTTATATGTCCAGAATTTATCAAAATGATTAGAGGGGTTGGTAGAAGAGGTAAACTAGATAATTCTTTTCCTTCAAATTCACAATGATGACCTCAAAGTGTAACATCAATGGTCAATCATGACATGTTTGTGATTGTTCCAGTACACTTGACTATTTCGGTTCCATCTCTCTTACGAATGGTTGATGCAGGGGAGACATAAAAGTATGCCAAGAACACCAACAATGGAATTAATAGGCAGTGACAGTATGGAATCAATGCTCTTGATATGCAAGCTATCCATGGGGATTGTAGAGTCTACACATGGTGAAGGAGTTATAGTCGATGATTTTGGTAGGAAAATTTCAAATGGGTTTGTTGAGCTACTATATTTTTTCTTAGCAACTTGTATGCGACCATTAGAGATAATATATAGACTGTTAGAGTGCACCACATTGTAAAACTCATCAACAAGTTCATTGAAGCATGTGATATGAATTTTAGAGCCTGCTTTATCAATGAGGTCAAAGCCAAATACTTTTCCTTCTCGGTCAGCCTTATGAAACTCATGAATTGGAGTCTTTGTTAATGCTCTACCCTCAATGGACCAAAGCTTATAGTATGGGGTCAAATTCTTGATGGGGATTATTTTAGAAGGGACTATGGTTGGTTGTTGGGTAGAGCTTACATCTTGGTGTAAAGCAACTGGGACCTGTGAGCTAGTAGATGACAAATGAGATGTAGCCTGCAAAAGAGGAGTTGGAGTACCAACCAACGATGCTTTATTTGAGACCATTTCAAGGTTGTTAATAATTATAGCCCTACAATTGAACGTTGTAAATGATTTAAGAAAAGAAAATCAATGAATGAGAGTACTATTCAAAAATAGAGAATGAATGGACATACATGTATTTTTCGAACACCTTGGATGTATATTCTTTAAGGCTGACAATAGACCTAGTGACCATTTCTTCTTCAGCTGCAACAAGATTGTTGAATTGGCTAGGAATAAAAGTTGGATGGGTGTGGATACCATCAAAACGTTGAACCTGATATTTACCATTTATTGAATGAGCATGTTGTATAGCGTCTATGGATGTAACCTATAGTGTAGGCTCAAGATCAAAAATTTCTACAAGAATTCCTTCAATGGAATTTGGAGTTAGAGTTTCCATTTGGGAGGTGAGAAAAAGTTCAAGTGTTGTTCCTGTGGGAAAGTTGAGAGTGTTACAACTAGCTATTATGACAAGTAAAATAAAGGTGCTTCTTAACTGTACAATTGTTGTTAATGGGGAAAACCATAATTGGAAGGTAAATACGAGAACCTTAGGCTTCATAGGGTGAAGTCACAATAGTGGTTTACAATTGAAGTGAGGAAGGAAAACTCACAAAAAATGAATGCATGGAAAAAACTTGATTTTAGGGGTTCGTACGAACCTATTGGTTCAACTGAACCAATTAGGGGTTTTGTAGAACCTAGGTTTGGCCAAACCCTCTTAATACATTCCTACCAAAAAAGCCATGAAAACCCCTTATAGAAGGGGGGTTCGAATGAACCTTGGTTTGAGCGAACCCCTAGTGGTTCACTCAAACCCCTAGGGGTTCGCTCGAACCCCCTTTATTCCTCATCTCCCCTGAGATAGAAAAAAAACTTGAATTTTGGCACTTCGAAGCTTGGTTAGAGGATGAAAATGGAGGAATATTCACAAACCCAACTAGAATCAGGTAGTCCTCAGAACAAGCTATCCAACAAATATAATTTTAATATGTTTTGGTTTTATTATGTATTTGATATTTTAGTTTTATTAAACATAGGTTTTTCAGCAAAAATGAAGGTCTATGTTCTGCACATGTGGAAAAATAGAAGATTATCAAAAAAAAAAATTAAAAAATATGAGTGCACCAAATATTGAAGTCCTTGATCCAATAGAAACAAAAATTGAATTTCAATATATACAAAAAAAATTATGTGTTATACAATCACGATATGTCTGAATTGTAATTGGTTTGACTTTGAAACTTGATTAAAGAAAAAATATTCAAAAAAACCTATCTAAGTGGAAGCACTAGATATCAGAGTTACAAATCTAAATTTGAAAGAATTAGAATTTTATCCTTCATAGAAAAAAAATTATGCATTATACGATGTGTCACTTTTTAAAAATGTTGTTTTTTGAAAAAAAATAGTTTTTGTGGGAGATGGAAAAAGAAGTGGAATCTGATTCCAAAAATTTTGAAAAAAATATTTTTAGAATCTATAGAAAAAATTTGATGAGACTCTAGTTTGCATTATCTTTAAATTCTCCACGGTTTAGCCGCTATAGATACTCGAATGTGAAGATTTAGTTTAAAAATATAATTTCAGTGTCCAGTTTGGCCAAAAATTGTAAACCACTATTGTGGGATCACCCCATAGTGTATGACCACATTGTTTATGTAGTTATTTATCAAACCATTGGTTTGTGAATGAGGTAAATTTGATGCAAGCTCTATAGTATAACACTTTGTTGGAGTTTTGTATTTGAAAACAATATTTACTGACATATTAGATGTTTAGTTTTTTAGATTTAAAAATAGCTACAACTTTCATATGGAATCAAGCATCTAAGTATTTAGTAAAGTTTAATTGGAAAGAATAAAATCTGGAACTACACCATTTATTTGCATGGTGAACAAATATATTTATAATATTGAAGCTCTTCTTCGAAAAGAAAATACAGGGAAAATTTGTTGCTTTTTCTTGTTTGTAACAATATTAGAGTTGATTATAGAAGTCTATCTTGTTTGCTTACATTGGAGCCATAAGTAAGCATAGTATAGGTACACCAAAAAAGTGCATATTATAGTCGACTATAGAAGACTATCTTGTTTCTTTACATTGGAGCCATAAGTAGGCATAGCATAGGCACAAAAAAAATACTTATAATGAACTATAGGCTGTCAAGGTAAATCTAGAATGCAAAGATTATCATGGGTGCTGCAATAGTATTATAGTGTTGATCATATTTAAGCTCCCTTAGGAAATTGCACAAAACCTTTAGTTTTGTGTAACTAGATTGGTAAGTTGACATTGATGCTTGAAGCATCTCGATATCCAATTCTTCGATAGGACTTGTTGTCTAACATGCAAGTTTGAGTTTGTGAACAATGTCCTGGCAACTATTAGATACTATTGTAGCAAGATGTTGGACAGTTGTGTGAACAGAGTCAGGCTTATTAATAGTAGACGATGACTCAGATATTACCAGTGTTGGATGCACTGCCATGGAGGAGCTAGGTTGTATAGGAGTATTTGCATGTGTAGCCATGACCTAGCATGAGTGGATAGAATATACGTATAAGTAGAAGTGAAATATAAGAATTTAAGCATGTAAATGAGTGAGGAAAATATGACAATTAATTACAAATAAAATAACAAATTACAAGAACTATGTTCTATATGTTGCAATTTACAAACATTAGATCAAACAAATGTGTGAACTGATCATGACAATTAAATATATAGCAAGCTTTTTTGAAAAATGTAACCTTTGTTTTAAATTGGTAGTACACAAAAATTATTATATGATTATATATCTTTGTTTCTAGGCTAAGGATAGTTGATTTGGCTACTTTCTAGGTTAAGGAAAATATTCGGTGGGAAATCCATAGTATATCTAATTTTAATTTGAAACACAAAATATGCAGTTTATATGTATCTTTTAAACAAATGCACTCTTTCAATAACAATAAATGTGGTGTTTTAGTAGCAAAAACTAACAAAATGGAAATGTAAATATCTATACTTCTCTCTTGAGAACAACAAGAGTTGGATAACAATATTTTCTTAATGTATACAATACAAACCACAGAAAATTGTAACATACAAATAATACACACTAATAATAATTTTCTATATTTATATTAGAAAATTCAAAAACCTCTAAAAGGTATCTTAAATTAAGAAAACCAAAGTACATACCTGATTTAATCTTTTCAAGCGTTTCCTATAATTCTTTCTTGTTGCACTTTGTTAGCCACTGCAAACAAAGAAATAATATCATGTTAAATCACACAATACCTATTCAAATAAATGAAGGAGTATGCACTATTTAGGTTGCACATCTCCCTATCACCATAAAAATGTTATTTCAAGACTATTTCAGCTACAGATCAATTTATCAAGGCATCAGTTTTGAAAATAAATATACTCATGATTTACAATAGAACTCAAATGCATACACAAATCTTTGGAAATATTCATTTAACTTGAAAACATACCTTGGTAGGAAAGTTTATACTATAAAAAATGGAGTATTGTAGGGGTATTGAATTTATAGTACTATAATACCCTGGTTGATAGTTATCTAAACATTAAAAACCTTACCATACTTATCTTTTTGACGTCTTTAGTAAACCCATGCATGTTTATCTCATTGATCTAGATATATGACATTGCATAGGAAATTTAGAAAAAAAATCAAATATGAGATTCAGGATCATCATTGGAAAATATTGGAAACCATAAAGCTTTAAATTTTAAAATGAAGCAACATGAGACTTGCATACGTGCAAATTCTATAAAGAAAAACAATGTTGATATGACCCCATTAGAACTTCTAGGTTTCTATAAACTTTCATATAATAATGCACCTAGACACTAATGTCTATCCTACATTAACATTAATACGTAGGCCTTAAATTTGATGGAAGTTTCCTCCTTACAACCGATATGCATTAACATCTTTTGACAGGATGCACCAAAATTATGTTGGAAATTGTCTTTGCTTGCAGCTCTTTTACCTCACAATGGATGCTAAAAAAAATGCAACCAAAATTTGCATGATCACTAAGATTTCAATCTCCAAACTTTAAATACTAAAGTTACAAAATATAACCATAGTAAAAAAATAAGAAGATACAATCTCTCGCTATTCCCTATGCACCCACTAAATAATTCACTCTCCTCTAAAATATTATTTCTTGTCAAACAATTGCAATGGAACCTCTAATATTTACACCCATTTCTTTCACTTTGAAATTATCTCCATGTTCAAAACCAAATACACCACACAAGTTGTTAGAAGAATACATATAATTTAAGAAAAATTAAATTAAAAACCCTCAAATATAGTTCAACTCCTTTGTAAGAGCAATAGCTCTATCTCCTGTAAGTGTAGTTTTGTTTGTAAGAGCAACAACTCAATATAGTTCTATTTTAAGCAAATCATGTATTCAACTTATACTAGTATAAGTTTCATTTGACTTATTCGTTGCTTTTGATCTATGAAAATTTGAAATGCATTCATGCACACATTTTGAAATTGTGTGGACATGTCTCATGGGAATGTAATCTAAATCATGAACTACAAAGGATGTATATTTCTCTATTGGTAATGTTCTTCTCCATTTCAGAATCCAAATAGGTAACGAGCAAATTTCAAACAGTATTCTTTCTCATCCCAACTTGACTGACTTCAGATAGAAATTAATCTAAATATGTACTATTTTTTGGGTTTGTATATCTGGCAATCAATTAAATGGTAATGTCAGATTTGTGTTAGGTTGGACCATTAGAAATGTTGTACACATGGGAAATTTTGTGAATTAGAAACTTAGAAAAGAACATCATTTGAAACTAGAAAGTGGCTCTTATTACTAAATTGTTACTCTAATATTCTAAATTGCTATTAAGTTATTAACCTCTTTATCAAAAATCCTGTTAAAACTTGATAGATATAGCATAGTTATACTGTGCTAATTCAATATAATATTTAATAGGTTTTAGATACATGCTTCAATTTAGCTATTGTCTGTACTTGGTTTTTTTTTCTTGTTCCAATTTAAAGCTAAGAGACAAATGAAATTTAAATTTTGTCCTTAACAATTTGAAAGTAATCGAAACATATATTCACTCTACAACTTTAAGCTTGTTGATCACACCAAAATAGGTGATAATAAAACACACATAATTTTCACTTTGTTTGACCAAATTTAAAAGTTGATATGTTCTAGAAAGGGGAAATAATGAGAAATAAAACCCAAAAATCATTTAGCATGAATCTCAAACAAGTATAAGTAGTTTTTTCTGCAATTTAAGTCATTATTTTTTCACCTAGAGCAACAATTAACAACATAATAGCAAAGAATCATACCCTATGGATTGGGAACTAAGTAAATATAATATGTCATTGTATAATGATAATAAAATAATAACTATGAGGAAAAAAGCAAGGAAAGGAAAGGTCCTTTTATAGTCCACAATACCAAGCGGTCTATTTTTGGGTCTACATATGGCTTACAATATATGGGACTCCCCATACTCCCAATATGAGGGAGGCACCCAACTCATGCTCCACAATACGAGGTTTACATACCTTACCCCCTGTAGGATTTGAACTTGTGACCTCTCTTTCAAGAGGAAGGAAAGATAAATATATCTTGAACATACAATTTATCCACCAAACTATTGAGTAATTAAATGCATTCATCACTAACAATTTAAAAATTACCAGATTTATAGATCTGTGATAGTAGAAAATTGAATTCAATAATGTACGAAATAAAAGCATGATATTCCATTCTTCCTATTCTCATAAAAAGACTCTAGGCTGCCATAAAGTACTCAAATTAGTATATACACACATACTTGTGTAAGTAATAAGGAATAAGGAATTACAATAAAGAAGAGTGGAGTCTAATTTTATGTAGTTTTTGTTGTACTTGTAGTTTAAGGCTCTAAGGCCATTGAGTCATACACAAAATAGGTGTTCAAGACAAGAGCTAGGTTATATCATATCCCACATAGTTGTTCTGTCACTATTCACATATAGAGCAGTTTGATAGGGGATATATTCAATTGTAGCAGTCTGAACTAAAGACTACATTGGTCTATAAATCTGGTGTCAAATAATGGAGAATCCTTATTTCCTAAACCTTTCTTACTCAACATGTTCAAGCATGCATCAGATTGAATAAGGATCTTGTAATGTTTGTCATGTTGACCTTTATCAAATTGAAACAAATGTATCCTATAATAGTATAATAGATTTTTGTGAGCATATGTATTGAGAACTCTCTAAACCTATTAAATTTTTCAATAGTCAAATGTGTAATGTTTATTTTTTATTGAAATTTTTTAATATTTCACTGTTGGACTGTTTAATGCATTTTCTAGGTGTGATGCTTATCACTCTAATATGCTCTAAAATAGTAAAGGATAGCTCTAAGAATGCCTTGATTATAGTTTATTTTTTTTGTAAATAGTACACACTAAATCTTGTTAGTTGATTCACAAGTCTTTTCTATACTCCCATAGTTGCATGGGAATATGTAAATCGTCCACGTGCCCTGACTAAGTTCCATATTTTTCATGCATGTGTAATATTGAAGATACAAGGAAAATGGGAGAGGATTCTGGAGGTGCCAAGTAGAAATAGATGAGGCGAACAAGGCCAAAGGAACAAGGATGTATGATGAGGCCTCTAGTAAAAAAACATGGCACATGTTCTAGGAAGTTTGACAAAATATTCAACAAACTCAAGGGATAAAATATAAAGAGCCTAGAAATAGGTTTCCAATAGAAATAAGACAAGTCTATAGTTTTAAAAGAGGATAGGCTTATTAATGTAAATAGCTTCAATGAGGGAGCATACTAGTGAAATTGTACACAGTGAAATGCTATGTATATATTTTCATTCCAATAGATATGAATATTTTTTTTTTTTTGGAAATATTAAGATCTTTCTGCTCATCTAATTTACTCTTAACTCTAATATAAATTAAGATAAATTTTGTTGAGGATGTGATTAGTTTTGGTTGTAAAGATGGTATACAGAGTTATAATCCATTTTTTCTAGTTATATATTTTTGCAATTATTTGGTTGCAAAAGTCAAGTCTAGATTATTGAGTACTGAGAATGAGAGAGGAATAAATGAGAGGTCTTTATGGAAATTTAATGAGTAAGATTGCATTGTGGTGGATGAATCTAAGTGTATTATAATGAAGAGTGAGATGGGTTAATAGTATTGGTGGTCTATAAAAGGATAGATTGAGTAAGTTTTGGTTAAACATAGTTTCTTTTGTGTAGAGATGGGAAATGATAATATCTTTTAGCTAATAATAATATTCCTCTATTGCAGATTAGTATTTTAGTGTGTGGTTTTCTTTGTAGATGGTGGTTATAGGGATGCTTGTAGACAATTTTTTTGGGGAGTAATCTTAAGGGAGGAGAGATAGGATTTTGTGGTGTGGGTGGTAGCTCTACTGCACTTCCTCTTGGGTAATTGATAGGTGTCGAGGAAAACTACATGACCTTTTCCAACAATCTCCCAGCTTCTAGAAAAATGGGAGCTTTCAAAGAGGGTATAGACATCCATAAAATCATATCATAACAGAAAGGGGAGTTTATGGAATCATATAGAAGGAACGTCATTTGCATCCATGCTCTTCTTAGGAAAAGGCCCCTCTGCAACCCTACAATTCCTTCTAGAAGAACCCAGATCATTATTATACGCCTACAAATCCCAGGCCCTGGATGGGCCATACCCAAGCGGTAAAGATGGGTCACTTGCCATTGATAGGGGTTGAGAGTGAAGCAGGAGCCATGGAAGGCTCCTTGAGATATGCCCAAAGCACATGCCAAGAGATAATTTATTGGGTTTCTCACACAGGTATTTAAGAAAAATAATTTTCTGGTTTGTACTAAAATTAGAATTATATTCGTTCCCTTTTTTATGAAAATTACCCAATTTTTTGATTCTCCACATTTAGAAAAATAACAATTGTAGCATGCAAAAAATAGATACTCAATGTGTGATTTGAGAGATAGAAAAACCTTCACAAATAAGCAGCTTACAGAGGCAACAAATTTGGTTTTAATAAGGTTGAACAAGCAATTCATTTAGAAATAGAATTAAAATTAAATATTTAATATCCAGCACTGAAAGTAATTTCTTTTACCTATTCAAAAAATCCCAAGATAATTATTCAGGAAACAAAGATACATGGAGAGATCAAATTAAATTAAATAGGAACACTTCCATAAGAATATTGACAATAAAAGGCATAGAATGTAGGGCTGCCAATGAGGTAAACTTTCATAAAATATACAAGAGATATATCACTAGAAACAAAGGAACTATCCACAATCAAAATTTTGTAGGGGAAGGAAATGGGCAACCAAAGAGGCTAGCTTATCCTAAGCTTCACTAGAAATAATGTGCTCAAAAAGTCAAATTATGCATTAGGCTATAATTATTTGAGAAATTTGTTTGAATTAAAGTGGCAATTTTTGTTGCATATTTACTTGACTAATTTCTTTTTCCAACAATAGATACAATTTTATGTAGTGAAGGTGTTTGTGCTATTATTAATTTTATCATTTTTGTTCATTGAATGGTTTGCAACACCCAAGGCCATGGAAAAGAGTAAAAATAGGAGCTAATGCTTGAGCAGGACCTGCTTTCTGGTCTCTGTGGGAATATGGCTAGAATTCACAGTGGAAACAAGAAAGAATGATTGATGAAGTTGTGATGTTTTATTCATGGTTACAAACTTACATCAGCCATAGTGACTTCAGTAGACAAGGAAATCTTATTGTAAATGATGGCCTATTGTAATTGGTTTTTCTCTCTAGAAGTGATTAAAGAGGGCACAAATAAGTAGATGGTATGAACAGGTCATAAGTAGGTCTTGTGTGTTTTGAAAGGCAGTATTCTCAAGGTGAGGTTACCTATCAAAGGAATGGTTTGGGTCTATTGCGAATTATTTCAGTTTTGGTTCAACTTTTTTGAACATGATTTCTATCACCTTGTGTGCATGTGTTTATTGTAGATTTGGATTTCTATAAAGTGGTTTAACTAAATTGAGTCCTAGATCGATTGTGTCCTTGAAATAATGGGGCCTTCAACAATGTACATAATCAAAAAGGAAAATCTCCCAAAGCATGGAAAGTGACTTATCATAAGAATCTACATAAATTGTGTCCTGCTATCAATGATGCTAGTGAGAAAAAATGGCCATAGATCACTTCAAACCCTACTATCATGGATTGTTGTAGAGTGCAAGAAACCCAAATTCAGTCTACAGCTGCTACTTCAAACAATTGACAATAAACAAGAAGTAGGTCTAAGAATGTTGGAAATTACACCTCCCAAATTTTTTCTTAAGAATATTTTACCCAAATGTAAATATGAATATCAATTTAGTGTTTGGGGCATCTATTAAAGGGGTAACCGACTTACCTCATTCTTTCTACCTATCAAGGATGTCGGCTACCTCAACATTCATTACTTCAATCAAATATTTTGCACAAATATTCTTCTTCTTCCCACTTGCTTGAGCAACAGTTATGAGGGTAACCCAACTGAGTCTTCAAGGAATTCATTGTCATGTGCATTAAAGACCCATGACTCAACAAGCAACGACAATAATCCTGATGACCTGAATAAATGCTGAAAAATCTATGGCAAGTGGAGAAGCCAAAGGCCAATACCAACGAGGAAGAGTTTTAAAAAATGATGAACGACTATAGAGCATTTGATTGTATTTCATTCCCTATGGACAAATCTTCACTGTTGGGCATGAAAAAGGCTCGCAAAGACTGAGCGTGGGGATGCCTTCGGTGTAATAATATTTTTCTATAATAATTAGCATGCATTTATCTTAATATCTTAAGAGTATGTGTTTATGTATTTAAATTTTAGTTGTATGTGGTTAGATTAAACAATTAATAATAAATGTTAAATAATGGAATGAAATAAACTAGATAATTTTAGATTTTTTCCTTTAAAAAATTAAGTATTATTTGATTATAAAATACTTCTATATAGATTTAAAACATAAATTAATGCAAATGAAAAAAGAAAGTTGTTATCAAATCAATAAAAAATATTGTAAATGGAAATAGAATATTTCCATTTAGTTGTCAAATCAATATTTATTTGGCATTTATGTGATAAGTGAGATTTTGGATGCTTTTACTAATATTTTTGGAGGCTTTGACAACTGGTTTACCATTAAATGATAGTTGAACTTGTTTTCCAACAACTCAATAGTGGTTTGTAAGCGTGAGACTTGATTTAGGCTCAAATCTCACACTATATGTGGGCTATCGACTAATTACTATATGAAATGGTGTTCCTTAAAAGGCAAGTTAGCAAAAATTATAATATTTTGTGAAAATGATGTGTGATTTACAAAAATTATTTTACAAAATGTGGTAATAGAGATTTATTTGCAATATTTTTTAGTGTTTAATATGTTAATGTGGTTTTCCATGCTTTGATAGCTACAATCAATGGTTTTTCATCCACTGATCACCAATATTGAATGTGTTTTCATTCATCTAATATTATTTATTGAAAAAAGGTTCCCAAACAAATCTTGATAGACTTTTGATAAGATAAAAAGAGATTCCTCAAATGTGAAATCAAACCAACAAATAAATATAAGACCAAATCAAAATCATCCTCTTTTGAAAAATAAAAAAATAATATCATTTTCATTAATTTCCCTACCAAAATAGGCTCCCATTAATATTTATCTTAAGTAGTGTCTTGACAAAAAATAGATAGTAATTCTCTCTTGCAAATTGTCATAAAATCAAATATATGATCTTGATGTTTGTTAATTTCTTTATGAGAAGTCAAACAATCTATTTTCAATTGTGAGAATAATAATATAATATAATGAATATTTAATTGACCTCCATCCATTTTGAATATATAATTCATCATGGTTCAAACATTAAATGTTAATTTTTTATTCTCAATCTCCTTCTTTAACCCTTAGAAAATGTTAGAATGGGCAATTTTTCCATAAAATTAAATTTGTAAAAATGGGATATGATAGTTTAATAATTAGTTTTATATAAATATTTCATATTGTGTGACAACTAGAGTGCTATCTTGATCTCTATAAAGCTATTCCATCATTAGTAGACCAAATAGATTTAGGTCCACATTTGTTGCATTAAAGAGCCCATTCATAGAAAGGATATCAATATTCACTATTTCTTGGGTACTGAGTAGCTAGATGACATATTAACCATTTACCCTTTTTTCTTCATTTATAAAATTTATTCGATTGCAAGAGGAAACAAATTTAGGGATGGATAGTCATATTGTATCTCTCTTTCTCTATTTTTGAGGCTATTTTCTCTTTTATTTTTCTAGTGAATTTATTTTATATAGGTACTTCACTAGGCTTCATTTCTGGAGACTCATCTCTTCACTAACCTAAGCTTCATTTTTGGGAGAATGCCACTTTATTCTTTGATTTCTATGTAGAATAAGTTTTATTTA
>VDFB02328579.1:0-37006 GCA_007258455.2 Sequoia sempervirens
AAGTCCTTGATGAATCTTCTATAGTATCCGGCATAGCCTAGAAAGCTCCGTATCTCTTTTTTCTTGGCAGGAGAGGGTAGCTTAGAGATGACCTCAATCTTAGTAGGATCAACCTGAATTCCTGCAACAGAGATGTAGTGACCAAGCACTATTCCCTCCTGCATCATCATGAAGCACTTTTGACTATTCAGTGATAGGTTGTGATCTTCACATCTCTGTAGTACTTACTCCAAGTTGGCTTGAGCCTCCTTAAATGTTGTACCATAAACAGTAAAGTCATTCATGTATATTTCTATGCAATCATATGAAATGTCTAAGAAGATACTTATGACTGCCCTCTGGAAAGTTGCAGGAGCATTACAGAGACCAAAAGGAAAAACTAAATAGGAAAATGTTCCCCAAGGGCATGTAAAAGTAGTCTTTTCTTGATCCTCAGGAGCAATCTTGATTTGATTGTACCCATTGAAGCCATCTAAGAATGAGAAGTACTTTTTCCCAGCTAAATTATATAGAACTTGATTAATGAATGGAAGAGGAAAGTAATCTTTCTTTGTTGCCATGTTGAGCTCTTTGTAATCTACACATACCCTCCATTTTCCTCCTTTCTCAGGAACAATGACCAATGGGGAAACCCACTGACTATCGGAGATTGGGTAGATAAAGTCAGCTGCTAACATTTTCTGCAATTCTTCTTTAACAATTTCTCTCAAAGCTGGATTAATTCTTTTTTGAGGCTGCCTGATAGGTTTGAAGTCACTGTTAATATATATGTGATGTGTACAGAGTTTTGGGTCTAAACCCTTCATATCCCCATAGTCCCATGCAAAAGCTCTTTTGTGGGCTTGCAACATTGTGGCTAGGGCAGTTTGTTGAGACAGAGGCAACTTATTATTAATATGCAGATAGTGGCCTGAAGATACTTCTATCTATTTGGTAAGATCATTTATTGAGGTTGTTGATAAAGGTGGTGCCTATATATCACATAATAGTAAATTCCAATTGCTACAGGAAACTTTACTGAGAACGGCTGTCCAAAACATATGGGCTATTCAAACCAGAATTAAACTGCAAAATGTGTAGAAGCAAGTTATCTTCACTCTGAAGCTGATAAAATGGATCAATTTGTAGCATCATTAACTGAGCTAATGAATTGACTTCTTCAGATTCCTCTCTTAGATTAGGCCAAACTGGTTGAGACAAATCTGGCAGAGGTTGTGCAGGTGGGTATAAAACCAATTTCTTCCTTGACTGACCATTAGAAATTGTCATGTCTCTTGAACGACATCCTATAAGAGCATCAGCGGTAGCTAACCAAGGTCTGCCTAGGATAATAGGATATCCTCCTAAGGTTGCCTTAGTGGAAAATATGGTGAAATCAGTAGGGTATTCCCAAGACTCAAGAGTGACAATGACATCTTCTATCACTCCATCAGGTGTAACCGTGGAACTATTAGCAAGCTGCAGGACAGTCAGTGTAGACCGAATGTTTGGAATATTCAAACACTCCATAGTGTGCTTGGTCATCACATTAATGGATGCACCAAGGTCAACCAAAACATTTCTTACTACTTGACCATTGATATTTATTTTTACTACAGGACTTCCAAGATCAATATATTTTGAAATGACAACCTTCCCCAACATAATATCAGCTAACTATCCTAGGACATGGATAGTTTGGGGATCCTTTTTCTTTCTTCCCTATTTCTTTAAACAAGCCTCTTTAATGGCTTTTCCATAAACTGGAACATCTTTAATAGCTTGAAAAAGAGGAATTTGAACTTGTACATTCTTTACCTGCTCCCAAATATCAAAGGTGGGCTCTTCAATGGTCTTGGGTGTAGTAATTTGCAATCTCTGAGGAAAAGGTGGTGTAGCTTGAGGTTGCAGGATAGGTTCCTTAGAGGTAGTAGCTGATACAGGTATATCTTTTGCATGATCAATAGGTTATTCAGCAGAAGAGTCTGGAATCTCTGTAATTACAGGTGACTATGGAGCAGGGAGAGTGGTTCCAGACCTGAGATGGATATCATTGATATTCAGGGCATAAGCTAGATACTGGTTGACTTCTACATAATAGGTTGATATTGTTGCTGCTACTTATTATTGGGATTTGGCAATGGTTGAGCAGGCATAGGCGTTTGTTTTGGAGGGCCAGTATTTGTTGCAGGTGCTACAGGAGGAGGCATAAGGGCCGGAGGTTGTGGCTGCTGAGACTGCAGGAATCTAGGGGGTTGGTTCTGCCATTGCTGAGAACCTCTCCATTGAGGGTTCTGTTGCCAGTTACCTGGAGGTGGAGTCCATTGTCCTTGTGGGTGCTACCAACCTCCTTGAGGGGGTTGCCATTGAGGGCTCTGACAGTTAGGCCAATATGGTTGAAGGGCATTCCAAGGTGGAGATGGGCCATATGTAGGTTGCCATTGGTTATTATAATTAGAGTAAGGATTACCAAAAGTCAAAGGATCTTGAGGCATACCTTGTCTTGGAGCCCATGGTCTCCTTTGTGTAACAAAGAAGACTTGGTCATCATCACCTTCTATCATCTTAAAATAAATAGGTAACTTCTTAGCCTCCATGTTGGCCACCATCTTGCATCTGCATTCACATTTCTTCTGTCTACAATGGGGACAAAACTCAGCCAAGATTGCCTCATCCTCCACATGTTTCTTGCGAGCTTGCATGGTATTCAACTGTGTAGCCATGTTGTTTATGATGTCCTGCTTGAAATCAGAAAGTAAATTTGTGATCTCCATCCGAGAAACTCCACTGGAAGAAGACTTTCCCACTGTAGCTTGATGACCTCTACCCTTCTTCACATTTTCTCGGGAGCAATTGAGACATATCTTCATGAGATCATCCCAAGATGTTTGAGTGATATCTCCACCTCCCATCAAGTCCAAGGCATCTATGCAGGTATCATTGATTCCCCTTAGAAAAAGTAATTTTTGAGATTCTTCATTAAGAGTATGGTCTGAATTCTTTTTCAGAGAAAATAGGAATCTTGATATATAATCCTCCAGACTTTCATCTTCCTTCTGTTGAATTCAGAATATATCATCACCTTTACTGCCACTCTTACAATATTCCTTGTATTTCTCAAGAAATTTTGTTTGCATGGCTGCCCAACTATCTACAACACCCCTTCTCAAACTCATGAACCATCTAAGGGCTCCCTCCTTTAAGGTAGCAGGAAACAATTTCAGTTTGTGAGCATCTGAAGTGACTTCATAACTGTGACAGAGGCTATCAAACTCGAACAAGAAGGTCCCTGGGTCTTCTATAACTAAGCCATAGAACTTGGGAAGTAATGAAGAAGGAATATTCTTAAGGTTGTCATTGTTTTGTTGAGCAATAATGGGGAATTCAAAAGCAGGAGGTCGATTAGGTGGATTACGTGCCATGTTCACCTGACCAAGTATAGGAGAAAATGGATTTTCTTCAGGTTCTTCGTCAAATGGGCCGAATAACAAGTCAGCACACAGACCTTCAACAAATGGGTCAATATCTAAGTCTCCTTCATCCTCAAATAGGCTATAAGTTGGTTCAGTTTTCTTAGCAATGAATGGCAAGTTGGGGAGAAATCCTCCCTGAGCGTCTCTTCTTCTATGCATGCAATTAAAATGGATGGTATTTTAAAAGATTATGAACAACTGACTAAACTACTGCTAACAATGACTATAGCAGGTTCTTAGATTGACACCATCCCTGACAAAGGCGCCAAAAATGGTTGCGCCCACAAAAGGATATGAAAATTACGGCAAAACCTATCCTGGGAATTGGACATTCCAGCAGGTGACTAATACTTCTTCATGGTCGTTCATTTACTTGTCAAACCAGGGAACATAAACTTTAAATGGAGCGGCACTATATGTGCACTAAGAACCGGTTTCAGTCACAACCTATTGAAAATAAACACTTGGAAAGAAATTCTATCTATGCTACAAGAAGGTAATAAAAATTTCTCTTAACTCAATCAAAGCAGAAATCATAATAGTTATGATTAAGAGACAAACTATAAATTGGCCTTAAGCTGCAGGAACAAACACAGGGATGGATTCCCGATGTTGCAGGAACAGTATAAGACTAAGCTTGTGCTGAAACTTCTAAAATGAAATCTAACTTGAATTAACAAAGGATAAACAACTACTCTCCTACAAATACTTACTAAGTGGCCCCCCTTAGCAAGCATCAACTAATTTACATAGAAGATTGTGCTCAGAACTCCATCAACTTCTATTCATAACGTGAAATCATTTACATTGATTGTTCTACTTTAGAAAACTAACAAAAACTCTGATTCATATTATAACTCTAACTCTTACATAATCTGCTTCTCTATCTATCTCCTTCCTACTTACTACTTATTCACCCGCGTAGGAGGAACACTTATTTAAATCAGGAAAACAACTAACTAACTAACCCTAACAGAGAAAGACGTGGATGTAAAATGTATCCCAAAATTGAGGAACAAACTTCATAAATGAATTTATCCATTCAACCCGATCCAAAGAGAATCTAGCACTCCACTCTTTCCAGATTAAATGTCATTTAAAATCCTTCCCAACAGTTTCGGTCAAAGAGTCTTCGCCAGAGCTTCCTCGAAGTCGTGCAGGAAATGGACTTTACTGCAAGGCCGAGATTGGATACGCTTGACTTGATCAAACTTTCTTCAACAACCTGCAAAACACAAGGTAACAAATGCGAAAGAAAAGGCGCATGGCATACACGCAATATCCATTCATTAATCACATATTTAAATCTATTTCATCATTCAAAAAATACATGCGTTATTCCAGTCATTTGGGAAGTTAAACAAGGTAATAAATATAGACAGGTCAACATGATAGGCTGTAGGAACATGAAAGTGTATTGCTACAGGATATCCCCCAATAAAAGGTTTCAAGAGAGTTAAACAACCATGAACAACAAAAGTAAAGGTATTAAAAGTACACCATGATATCCAAATTATGAGCATATTTTTGGGCTCATCAGTGATGAAGAGTGTCAATTGTAGCTTTGGCTTGTGATTTAGATCCATAGGAGATCCACAAAGCTTTATCTTTATTTTTTAATAGGACTGGTACATTTTATCTATTGTTCTGATTCACTAGGGGATTGGTGTCTCTAGTAGGTTGGTGCCTACAAGTACATTAAGGGATTGGTGTCTTCAGTAGGTTGGTGAACACTTCCAATGTGTAAAATTCACTTATATATATGTTCTCCATTGTGAGGTCAAATTTGGTCAGTAGATCCAAGCAACTATTCTCACTGTAGATTTTCCCATCTTAGTTTTCCACATATATTTGGTGTTCTCTTGTGTGCTTTATGATTTATGTTTTAATTGCCTATGTGGTGAATAGGAGTAAAGATTCAATTTGCATGATCTAATATTATGTGTTAACTTTTAGAATGTAGAATTGATTAGATCTATTGATTCAACCCCCCTCTCAATAGATTGTGTGTCCTTCAATTGGTATCAGAGCCAAGTTTCTTTGAAGGAGCCTAACAACTTAAGGTAGTTTTGGGATAGTACACTCAATTGATTAGGAAGAATTCTTTGGAAATAAAGCACCATTTTTTGATGGATCCAATTTTGCATTTTGGAAAGTTAGGATGGAGTCTTAATTGATGGCTCTTGGAATGGATATTTGGATGTCAATGATGCAGGGATATTAGATTCCTGAAAACCCTCCTAGGGATCAAGTTGGAAAGAGGTCTTGTAAAATTAATGCTAAGGAAAGGAATGTTAGTTTATGTGGATTGATTAACTCTGAATTTGTGAAAATGATGCAGTACAAGACAATAAAGCAAATATGGGATAAATGGGAGACCATCTATGAAGGTGATAACAAATTCAAAGAGGAAAAAATGTAAACTCATAGAACTTAGTTTAAAATCTTGAAGATGAAGGAAGGTGATAATATTGCCACATTATTTCTCTGAGTTGATGAAGTTGTCAACTCTATCTGAGGTCTTGGAGAAGAACTAAAAGAAAAGGTTTTTATGACAATGGTACTCAGATCTTTTCTTAGAAGGTTTGATCAAGATTCTAAAATTGGATCAGATCCAGAGGAAGCCAATTTTGTAAAGAAGCTACAAAGAGGTTCTAGTACGTATAAAGGAAAGTTACCTTTTAAATTTTTTAATTGTAGTGAAGTAGGACATTTTATGGCTAATTTTCCCCATAAGGAGTCTAACAATGTTGACCAAAAGTATGGAAAGAAATTATTTTAGAGAAGGAATAAATGTCGGAGGAAACATAAGAGTTTCTACACTAAAGAGGAATAAGACTACTCTACTAATGAAGAAGATGAAGATATCTCCAAAGATGAAAAAGAAAAGGTTGTATTCATGGCTTTTGAAACTATTGAATAAAATACAAAAATGGATTCTAAAAACAATGAAGATGAAGTAGATCTTGTGGAAGAATTGTTATGTGCTAGAAAAGAGATCAAGAGGTTGAAGAAAAGAATTACAAAAGAAGTGAAAGCTAAAGAAGAATCATCTCAATATTTGAAGGAATAAAAAAAGATGATTGTTGATTTGAAGATTCAGGTAAAAGAAGCAAAAAGGATTGAAGAAGTTTTGGCCGAAAAGTTGTTGTCAAAAGACAAGGACTGTGAGAAGGTGGAAGCATAAATTGTGGCAATAAGAAAAGAGATTGAGAAAGTGAATCAACAGCTACAGATGAAGTTTGGAAAGAGTACTAAAACCCTATATCAAATATTGGGAAGTCAGAGATCTCCACATGTAAAAACTAGAATTGGTTTTGATTATCAAAAGAACAAGGTGACAGAACAATTTGTGAAGTCTGTTAAAGAAAGTCTAGAAGTGAGTGGTTCTGAAAGCACAAAGTTTAAAATAATCATTGCAAGTGATGGGAGCAAGACACAAAATGATGGATTTATTCAAGTTCAGAAGAAGAGAAGAAGATTCAGAAGATAGGGATTCAACACCAAGTTCAATTATCCCTTTTCTAGTTATTATTTTAATTGCAATAAAGTTGGTCTAAGGCTATGGATTGTAGAAAATATTTGGTAAGAAGAAATAACTTTGTAAGTAACAATGCATTTGTACCTCTGTATAATTTTAATATCATTTTCTACAAATACAATAACTTTGGACATATTGCAAGGAACTACAAAAGAAATTTTGTGAGTCCTCCTCTCCTAGAAAGTGGAAGAAAAGGATCAGAAAGTAGGAATCATGAATTAGATAAAATCTAGAAGGTTCCAGTTGAGAAGTTAGAAAATTCAATAATTTCTCAAACTGCTCTACATGCTCAAAGGGGAATAATCTATGGATCATACACAGTGGATGTTCACTGGAGATAAAATTATGTTCATGAATTTTAAAAAAATTGAAGGAGGTTTTGTGACTTGGAAATAATTTTGTTGCCAAAATTACCGATAAGGGTACTTTGAGTCTTAATGATGGTAGGACAAAGACAAATGATTTTTTGTATGTTGAAGGACTAAAGCATAATCTGTTGAGTGTAAGTTGGATGCGTGAAAAAGGTTATAAGCTATCTTTTAGTGCTAAAAGTTGTGAAATCAAAAAATCAAGTACCGAAGAACTGATTGTGGAAGGAAGTAGGAAAAATAGTGACATATATCATCTCAATGAACTGAATGGAAAAAATTGTCTTACTATGCAAAGATAAGAAAGTTGGCTTTGGTATAGAAGTTTGGGATGTATATGAACTTTTATGATACTGTAAAGATTAGCACAGGAGGAATGGTCTAGGATATGCCAACGATTAAGAAGCCTTAGACTATAAACTACAAACCATGTCATGAATGAAAATAGATAAGAAGCAGATTTCTTGTTAAGGAGTATTCTACATCAAAACCATTGGATTTGTTTCATACAGATCTATGCAGACCTATGAGGACAAAGAATCTACAAGGAGACAGGTATTTCATGATGCTCATTAATGATTACACTAGGATGACTTGTATTACATTTCTAAAAGAGAACTCATAAGAATTTGAGAAGTTTAAGGCATTGAAGGCATTAGTGGAGAATGAAACTAAAAGAACAATCAAAGTATTGAGATCAAATAGAGGTGGAGAATTCACTTCTAATAAGTATGATAAATTATGTGAAGATTATGGGATCCAAAGGCAATTTTTTTCTCCTAGAAATCCATAGAAAAATGGAGTTACAAAAAGGAAGAATTAGAATGTATAAAAGATGGCAAGAACAATGTTATGTCCAAAAAATATATTGGATATGTACTAGAGAGAAATTGTTCGAACAGTAGTTTATATTCTAAATAGAGTTCAAACCAGATGAAAGACTGATAAAACACCATATGAGTTATGGAGAGGAAGATCAGCTTCGATCAGACATCTCAAGATATTTGAAAGCAAGTGCTATATCAAAAGAGATGAAAATTTGGGTACATGTTTGATTCCAATTCTGATGAAGGCATTTTTATTGGTTATTTATTGAGAAGTAAAGTATATAGATGTTTTAACAAAAGGTTGAAGAGGATTGTAGAAAGTGCAAATGTGAGAGTTGATGAAACAACTTTGCCTACTAGTATTCCAGAAGTAGAAGATGATAAAGAAATTTTTTGCAATAGTAATGAAGATTCAAAATTTGTTACAAAAACTCCAACAAAGTATGTATTTGAACATAACAATCTAATGAGAGGGGGGTGAATCAATACATCATCAAAAATTTATCCTTTTAATAGATTAATTCCTTTAAATTCCTTTAATGCAGATTGAACTAAACTAGTAGAGAGTTATACATCTACACACAGTTTTAGATAACACAAGATATATGTGGAAAACCCAAGATGGGAAAAACCACAGTGAGAATAGCTACTAGGATCTATTGTCCTAATCTAGCCTCACAATGAATATCTTTTGATTACAAAGTTTAAGGGAACCAACCCTAAGGAGACACCAATCCCCTGGTTTTAGGAGCACCTACTCCAAGGAAGCACCAAATCCCTACTCTGAGCACCTACCCATATATCTGATGGCACCCACCAATCAAATTTACAATGCAAAGTAATATATTTTTTTACTGAACACAATTCAATGTTGCAACCCTATTTGCAACTACACAATTCTCTACTACTTCCTTTATAACTCAATTCTCTGCCCTACACCTCTCTTTTATGCACCTTCCCTTCTTCTATTAGTGCATTCTCTATCTGCCTCAAGAGACCATGCACACACTCTACAACTCTTTCTTTTTCTTTTAGTGCAGTCTCTATCCACCTCAAAAATATCAAAATACTCTCTGCTATATACACTAACAACAGTGTCAACATGTTGAATTCTAATTTTCACTTTTGTATGTACCTTCACCGACCTGCAACAATTGCCTCAAGATTTGCACATATATGTATAGATCCTCTGCTAGGGTTTACTCATTACTTTCTCCAACAAGTCACCTTTTTATTGAGCCACAGATCACTCATCAAATTCTGATTTGTTAAACTTACTAAGTATGGCATCCTGCAAAACCCTAAACCTTGATATTGCATTTAATGTATTCCTTATGTATTTGATCTAATTTTGATCTTGACTTATTTTGCAATCTATTTCACCACTTTGCAAATTAGATCACCAATTGAATTTTTCGTTGGAGTAGTTGGGCTGGTAAAATTCATTCCCAACATCAGCTTACAAGTGAAACCCTCGTTCACACTATTGTAGTCATTAGAGTGGTTCAACTTTAAATGTGAGTCATTGATTTAGGCTCTTCGCACCACCACTCATAAATCTCAAACATCTAATTCAACTTTAAAACACTACAGTGAGATCAATCTCCTTTAAAATGGTGCATCGTTTGATCTCATTGCATCCTTTTAACTTATCACAATTTTTTCTAGGGCATCAACCTTTATTTTTGCGATGTGAAGAAGTATCATGATCACCATTTGATCTTTGCTTCATAACCTATGCCATTGAATTTTATATGCAGTACATCGCATATCTCTACTTCTTAACTTTAGTTCAATTCACAACAACAATGTGAATTGAGTGTGTGATGTATTCTCTAATTGCCACATGTCACAAGCCCACAATTTTGCAGGGTTAACTAGGGACCCACTGAATCTTCAACGGGATTGTAGGATATATCCATCCATCACATGCTAACATCATCTTCTAATTACTTTGCATATCGCTCATCGTTTAACTGCCTTTTACTTCACAGCAACAATGTGAAGTAATGATGTGATATCTCGCTACATTTCCTTGTTGTTGTCACAATCTACTTAGCATAGCTTATCATTTTTTTGGTCCCATTAGACACTTATCATTAGCCTACAATCTAGCAGGGCCAGATGAGGACCCCACCACACATGCCACAGGCTAGCAGGGAGTGTTTGATCTTATAATTTTGATGCCTGTCATTGATCAAACTTCATCACATATCGAGCAAGGCACAGGTCAAGTTAAATGTTGAACTGTGATGTGAAGGACTTATGCGATAGACATCCTATCTTCCACCATGAATATGCATTATTAGATCCTCCTCATGGCACATTGAGCATTGTACATCTGGTCATGGTGAACACAAACAATGATGTGAAGAGATGTCACGATGCACACTTCACCGGACCAACCCATAGCACTAGGGAAGGGGTCAGTCATTTTGATGATGACGGTGGCTTAAGTGATTACTTAAGCAACCTGCGATATTCAATCACCAGTCAACACAAAAATAGAACCTATGATCAATTTCATGACTATAACACCATATGGTTTATCTTTTGAACCCTAATTTGACCAAAAATCATAAATAATCATTCCTAAGGTCATTACACCTTCTCTGATCATGTGAACCATACCAATTTGATCCTCTTGAAAAACCCATGTCAAACATGCAGCCTGTTTTCTCCTTTGACTTCTAGAAGTGACCTTTGTAATGTCATGACAATGTTTTATGACAACTTTGCAACATTCTGAGCAATTTTGCAACAATTTAAGAACATGTTCTCCTCTCCATCATATTGCACCAACTCCTCCAAAACCTAACAACGGATATGCATGACACCTTTTTCCATCATGCCAACAATATCCATTATAGGATATCACCCAGATATCCCCTTTTGACATCAATGACAACATTATGCCAACAATCTCCCCCTTTTTCATTGATGGAAAAACCAAATGCTCAAACAGCTCAGACCTACTAATGGACAATGGTCTGATACCAATTATGGATGTTCCAACTCATGCTTTATACCAACTAACCCATTTCATTGCTCTTTACCAATTAAAATAAAATGCATCATGAGTGCACATACAAAATAACTCCCCCTTAGATATATCTTTCAATAGAGCATTGAATTTATCCTCCTTGCTTGATTCCATGAGCATTTGCAATGACATCTTTTGACATCAATGACAACATTACGCCAAAAATCTCCCCCTTTTTCATTGATGGAAAACCAAATGCTCAAATAGCTATGTACCAATCAATAATGGTGTGATACCGATTATAGATGTTCCAACTCATGCTTTGTACCAAATGAACCATTTCACTGCTCTTTACCAATTAAATAAAACATATCATGAGTGCAGATACAAAACAACTCCCCCTTAGATATATCTTTCATCAAAGCATTGAATTTCTCCTCCTTACTCGATTGCATGAGCATTTGCAATGAAATCAATGACATCTTTTGACATCAATGACAACATTATGCCAACAGTATGTTCAAAAGAATCACTCTGAAGACCAGATTATAGGAGACAAAGATAGTGGAGTTCCGACCTGGAGGAGACTTGAAAAGGAAAATGAGAAAGTACACTTTGTATTATTTTCAAAGATAGAACCTAAGTCCTATAAATAAGAAAGAAAATAGAAAGGTTGGATAGAAGCTATGGAGGAAGAACTGAATTAGATCAAGAAGAATGAAACTTGGGAACTTGTCCCAAGACCTAAAGAAAATAATTTCATTGGAACCAAGTGGGTTTTCAGAAATAAGCTAAATGAAGAAGGTGAAGTGATCCAAAACAAGGCTAGACTTGTGTGTAAAGGATATTCTTAGGTTGAAGACATAGATTTTGAAGAGATATTTGCTCTAGTAGCAAGACTAGAAGCAATCAGGATGTTTTTAGCTCTTTCAACATTCAATAATTTTAATGTATACCAGATAGATGTGAAGTTGGCATTTTTTAATGGACAACTAGAAGAAGAGGTCTACATTGAGCAACCAGAAGGGTTTCAATGTTTTAACAATCTGAATTATGTTTGCAAATTGAAGAAGGATTTGTATAGACTCAAACAAGCTCCCATAGCTTGGTATTCAAGGTTGGATTGATACTTACAGCAGAAAGGGTTCCAAATAGGAAGTGCGGATAGTAATTTGTACATTAAAACAGAAGGTGATCAACTACAGATAGTTGTGGTCTATGTAGATTATATCATTTTTGGTGGTAACAGTAATGACTTGTAAAAGGAATTTCATAAATTAATTCAGAATGAATTTTAAATGTCAATGCTAGGTGAATTATCCTTCTTTCTTGGGTTGTAGATTGTACAATCAGTCAAAGGAATTTTCATTTCCCAAAACAAATACATAAAGGAGGTGCTAAGTAAGTTCAAGATGGAATACTACAAACCGGTGAGTACACCTATGGTAACAGGATAGAAGTTGAGTAAATATTATGAATCTCCTCTAGTAGAACAAACCTTGTACAGATCTATGATGGTAGTTTGTTGTATGTGATAGCATCTAGACCAGATATAATGCAGGTAGTTGGAATGGTTGCTAGATTTCAGGAAACACCTAAAGACACTTATGTTAAAGCAGTAAAGAGGATATTCAAGTATTTGAAGGCTAAAATGGATTTTGGAATGTGGTAGCCTAAGAGTGAAAACTTCACTTTGATTGCATACACATGCAAATTGTTAGGATAGGTGACATTAAAATTGATTTCTTAAGTTGATTTATGTGTCTCCATGTTCTTTGGAAAGTGTTCTAGAGGATACGAGGGACAAAATATTTATTGTATATTTTCCTATGACAAATTTTAATTGCATTCAAAGAGGTGGGCCCATCATGATAGTAGTCACTAAGCATTCCAAGAGAATATTCCTCTTGGGCATCCAACTTTTTGGGTTGGGACCACTTGTGTTTGTATGTGATTGCATGTTATTTGCATATTTTGCATGCTCTTGCAGGGTCAAGCGCCCAAGTTTGCATGGTGGTGCATGATCTTGCATGTAGTCGTCAGAGCCGTTAGAGAGTTATGGAGCACTTGGGTTTGACCAATTCCTATTGGCTATGGGTTAGGCGTGCATGTGAAGGCCATGTGATAATTTAATATTTTATTCCATGTTTATGGGTTGCCCACTAAGGGGGTCGTGGGTTTTTCCAGGTTGTTTTTCTTGTTCTTGTAGGATACCATTTGTGGTATTCTCTCCCACAAAATTCTATATATTGGAGCTTTGGATGGTGGCTTATGTATGAGTTCTTTGCAAGTTGCTAGGACAATGAAGTGCTATCGGATTGTAGAGAGGATTGTTGTATTGATGTACTTCCTTGAAGATTAATACAAACATTGGATCTCTTTAGGTATGGATTTTTTTCCTACAAGGTTTTCTCCACGTATATCTTGTGTCACTTGTGTTGATGACTTGTAATATTGCATATTTT
This sequence comes from Sequoia sempervirens, assembly GCA_007258455.2. Lineage (NCBI taxonomy): Eukaryota > Viridiplantae > Streptophyta > Pinopsida > Cupressales > Cupressaceae > Sequoia > Sequoia sempervirens. Next base: position 13,637 of record VDFB02328579.1, read on the forward strand.
TCTTTTATTGTTGAAATTGACAATCACTTAATAATTTTATGGTAATCTTGTAAACATAATTTCATATACTTAATAATTTTATGGTAATCTTGTAAACATAATTTCATATTTGCAACCACATATTTAAGTTCACATTGATGCAAGTTATACCTTGATTCCCAACATTTTGTATCAGTGCTAATGGTTCTATTAAGAGAGGTACACCTTTCTTTTGAGTTTTGAAGGTTTTTTGGTTGTAATGGGAGCTTGTGCATTGTGGTTTTTGCAATTTTGTGAAGAAGATTGTAAACCATGGCTTCTACATCTCGTTTGGATATTGATAAATTCAATGGATATGTGTACAAGATGTGGAAGTTGAATATGGAGGATCTCCATGAAGAAAGAGATCAGTGGTCAGTAGTTTTTAATGAAAAGAAACCAGAATCATCATCTGATGAAGATTGGAATAAAATGGATAAGAAGGCATGGGGAACCATTTGGTTGTGTCTTGTAGATTCCATCCTCTTGAATTTTTTGAAAGAATCTATAGCATATAATTTGTGGAAGAGGATAGGTGATATTTACCAAACCAAAATTTTAACTAATAATTTGTATCTAAAAAGACATTTTTATTCTTTTGAAACATAGAAAAATAGGGTAGGGTTCAAAACATAGAGTTTTATACTAAATTTGGAATATTTCACCAAACTTAATATAAATAGAAAGGGAAAAACGGGGTGTAATGAACCTACCTATTTTCTATTTCATTCAAGAAATGAGATACTCCAAGATAGAATTCACATTTATCCCTTAGGTGAGTCAATTCTATGGAAGATCTACAAATTTCTTTTGTGTGGATGGGGTAAATATGAATGAACAACGCTTTTGGGAGATGAAAATAAGATAGAAAATGAGCTCAAATCTGTAACCTAAGACTTGATTCATGTATATGTAACATAACCCTAATAGAAATAGTCAACTTTATGCGAATTGGATGAGTGGAAGACACTTAAAACCTACCTCAAAATCAGTTGCAAAGTGTCTTTTGACAGAAACAGTGACAAAACTAGCTAAACAGGGGTTTTGGGGGAAAGATTAAAAATACCAAATGCACTCATTTATGATATTTAAAGGTTGAATTTGATAGATGAAACATAGGGCTATCAGAAATAGTAAAAATTCTAGCCAATCTGGGAATGGAAATGTTGTGTACCTATCACAAAACATTATTTTCAGAAGTGTCATGGGACTCGTTTTCCTATAGACGAATGAGTCTTTGGTCACCTTTCCAAAATTGGTTTTTGGGACCTCTACTCCTGTTTCTGCACTTCTAGATCGTCCAAGTTTCACAGTTGGATAGTTAGAAATGAATTCAGGATCTAAGTTTTCATGAAATGGTAACAAAGGTGACAACAAATGTAACTTTGCAATTTTGCACTTTTGAGATCTTCAACTTTTCTTCAACCTATGAACCTAAAAAATCTACAACATATAAAGAAAAAGGGGGAAATGTTTTTTTTGGGTGAATGGGGATTTTCCTTGGTCAAACCTCATTTTGGTAATTAAACCTTGAAATGAAATGAAATAGCATGAAAGGAATGATGAATGAAAAACTCAATGTCACAACTCACCAAGCCCTTGAATAAACCTTTGAAATTTTGAAATCTTGTCTGGATGTCTTATATCTTGCCATCCAGCTTGGGGGAAACCTGACTAGACCTGTCTTATTTTTAGTATTTGACATCCTTGTGTCTTGATGTTTGGATGCCTTATATCTTGGCGTCTAGCTTGGGGGTATCCTAACTAGACCTGTCTTTTTTTGTGATTGTCATGCAACACAACAAACACAGGCCTATTCCCTTGTCGTATGGTCTCTATCTTGCTAACCATACTTATCAGCATCATCTTTATGTGCTTGTTGTATGGTCTCTAGCTTTCTATCCATAATTATCAACATCATATGTATGTTCTTGTCGTATGGTCTCTACCCTTGCTAGCCATACTTATCAGTGATGTCTTTTTATTTGATTAGATTATGTCATGAAATTTATATGAATTTTACCATATTTTTCACTTTTTTCACAACATTTTTTTCTACAGTGAACATGTTTGTGGTGAATTTGCAATCAACTTTGTTGGATAAAAGACCTATGTCCTCCTCATGTTCTCCTCTTTATAATGTGGATCTTGCATGAAATGGATTCAATGGATGTGGATCTTGATGCTTGAATCTATCTTTAGGTCTTTGACTTGAATGCTTGGATTAGATCTTGAAACCTACATCACAATGTGAGCTCCAAAAACATGCATGAATGAAATAACTTTGACATGATGCTTGAGATCTTGAATGTTGCAATAAATGATGAAGAAATCTGCTCTTGAATGCTCTTGAAAATAATATTTGCTCTTGTGAAATTGTTCTTCAAAACTTCTAGTTGATTTGATAAAATAACCTTGTATTTATAGACATTTATCCTTAATTCCCCAAAATTAAAACATTACAAGCTAACATTTGAAATTTGAATTTAGGATAATAAAAATATCACCAAAACATGATTTAAAAATGGGTTCAAGGTCTTAGGGAGGACCCATTGGGCGAATGGGTCCTAGACCTCAATTCCTAGAACACACATTGCTCAATGTAATGCTGGATATTGTGGTTGTGTTGTTGATATGTGGTTGTCATTGATGTCAACACTATTAGCATTAATTCACAGCTGCAGGATGACTGCACAGACTAAAGGGTTTGTTGTTGAGTGTATCTAGTTTATCCATGCCAGTTTCATAGATTTTATGTGAAGATTTGATCGAAAGTTGTTAATATTTATATTCTCATAGTTTTTTGTTGGCCCCCGCTTGTGTTCTCGAATAGATGAGATGAGATTTCGCTTAGTTCGGGGCCGGATAGATGCTTCTTCTAGTGATCCGCGGTGATAAGCTCGGTGATGGCCAGATCATGCTATCTTTGCTGCATGTCTCGTATTGGACGTTGTGTCAGGTTGGCTGCATTTTCCTTGGCGTGTTCATGTTTCTTCTTGTTCCAATGAAGGAGGTTGTAGTGTTGTGGATCTCTCGTGAGCAATTAATTGAATTATTTCGACTGAGATGCTGGTTTTAGCTCACTAAGTCAGTGGCTAACCTGGTTGGATTCAGCATTACACAATCTTAGTATTTTAATGCATTTATTTGTTATTCATTTTATTATTTTGTTGAGTTTATTTTAATGAAATTCTCTGCGTATATATAAGAGTGATTGCTTATTCGAATTGAGGTGTTCTTCTATGTGTATATGTGTGAATATTGATCTAAATCATTCGAAGGAAGAGAAAAGTGTGAAGAAGAGTGAAGAAGATTAAATAAGTGTTCATGCACTTAACTAGAACTATGATAAGGCATTAGCAAGAGCACTATTCTATTGCCCAAATTCCTACTAGATGTAATTCAATTTTTTTGTGGACGGTGTCTTCCCTTGGGCTGCTAGGCCTGCATAATTTAGGTAGTGAGCTCTAGGTGCAGCCTAAAATGCAAGTGCATTCCCCTATATTTTCATCTCTTTTATACTGGAGAGGTGGCATAATCTGTGGGCGGACCTCCATCAGTGGGTTTTTGGCCAGGCTTCCAAGTAAAACCTTGTGTTATGTGTGTTTTTGATGTGTTGATGATATATGATTTCATGCTTATTAATCAGATCAGAGAATAATGTTAATGAGTTGAACAAGTTTTAAATGTTGTGACAACTGATTCACCCCCCCTCTCAGTTGTCTACCCTTGTGTTGCCAATAATTGGTATCAAAGTGGGTTCCTTGGAAGAAGTTTAACAGCTTGAGGTGATCCAAGATGGCAAGTTACAAGAAGGATAGTCTAATATTTGATGGAACAAATTATTCTTTGTGGAAGACTCGAATGGAGTGCCATTTGAGATGCATTGGTGAACCCTACTGGAACATTACATGTAATAGGTATGTTATTCCTCATAATGGTCCTACTACTACTACTAAGATTAGAGATGTTGAGTATAATATCAGGGCTAAGGAAGCATTGTTGAGTGCTTTGATTGATTCTGAGATCACAAATGTTATGGATCTAAAAATTGCATATGAGATCTGGAAAAAGTTGGAAACCTTGTATGAAGGTAATGCTAATGTGAAGATTGCTAAGTTGTAGAGTCTGAAAGGAAAATATGAAAAGTTGAGAATGGGTGATGATGAGAACATTACTATTTTTATGCAAAGAGTGAATGAACTTGTGTGAGGTATCAGATGTATTGGTGGATAGATAGACGAATCAAAGATTGTTGCTAAAGTGCTTAGATCCTTGCCTAATTCTTACAAAGTCAAAGCTAGTGCTATTGAAGAGCTCCAAACTGTAGCAAATGTAACCAAAGACATGTTGGTTGGTAGGCTTCCTACTTTTGAGTTGAGCGAATTTGGTGATGCCCTTCCTAAGGTTGAATTTGCATTCAAGGCTACTACTTCTGGAAGAGATAGACACAGATATGATCCGAGTGAGAGTTCATCTAGAAAGACATTCAAGTATGAGGATGAAATCAGACAAATTGAAGAAGAAGAAAGAGAGATGGAAGAGCCAGAAGCACTTATTGTCAAAATAGTACCGAGAGGAAAAGGTAAGTATGAAGGAAAATTTCCTCTTAAATGTTTTTCTTGCAATAAGATAGGTCATTTTGCATCAAGGTGTCTAGAAAGAGCTCCTAAACCAATACATATCAAGCCTAGATTTCAAAAGAAGTGTTACTATGTTACTGACGAAGGTGTGATAGATGATGAATCTGATAAAGGAAATAGAAGTGATGATGAATGGGTATTTATTGCTATCAAGGAAAACAATCATGTATCTACTGAATCTACTAGTTGTACAAATGTGGAGAAATTCCTAGCTAATTGAGTTGAAGAGAAAGATGAATGGGTGATTGACAGTGGATATTCACATCATATGACAGGAGATAAAAGTAATTTTGTGAGCTTGGAAAAGTAAGATGGTGGTGTTGTGAGATTTGGTGATAATATAGCTAGTGTGATCTGTGGCAGAGGATGCATTTCTCTTGATGGTAAGCATAATATTGATGATGTCCTGTATGTGGAAGGATTGAAGCATAATCTTTTAAGTGTTGGTCAGATGGTTGATAAGGGATACAATCTTCAGTTTAAGGATGGAAAGTGTAGAATATTGATTTCGAGAAATGTAATTGCATCAGGTACAAAAAAAAGGTAATATCTTTCACTTGAGGTCTGCTAGTAAAAGCTGTTTGATTGCTCAGGTTGATGAAAGTTGGTTATGGCATAGGAGAATGTGTCATATTAACTTTGATAATATTGTCAAGATAAGTTCTACTAAGGTTGTGAGAGATCTACCTAAGTTGGTGAAACCTACTAATGCCATTGTTAGTGATCCAAATTTGCACCCTAATGCCAAGTTGTGAACGAACTTAGTAGGTTTGGATGTAACATGGGACTGCTTTCAGGTTGTGGGTGTCCTATTCGAAAGCAAACCTCTGGATTATGGGTCAGATTCCCCTTTTGATGCCACCTAACTACTAATCTCTAAGATAAAGGGTAAGAATTGCATGAAAATGAACCTAATACTAAAAATACCTAAGGTGATACACCAAACAACCTGGACTTGATGACAATCTATCACATTCAAATCAATATCATAAAAATTGATTTACACAACTCACTTTCCAATGCATTTTACGTAATTAATTTATAAGGAGGTCTATAAATAGTGCTTTTAGAAGGAAAATAGAGGTTTCATAACTAACAACACAACTTATAACCTGTTAACATACATTTTCTGCTAAATAGATGCATGACCATGAGACAAGTTTGCAAGGAAAGATGAATTTTCACAAGACAAACTGATCAATCATTAATGGCATACCATAAAACATGAAGAGAGAAGATAAAATGCTTTATTCTATTGATTCAAAGTGCTTACTATATTACAAGTCCATCTGAGTTACAATACTGCTCCATGAAAAATAGCTCCAAGAAACAAAGCTATCCTCCTGCTAGAAAGAAAGAACTTTTTCCAAAATGCAAAAACAAGCCACTTAAGCAAAAAATGCACCAAAACCCCTCACACATGTTTATCTAGAAGGTTCTAGTTGGATGCAGCAATGAGGCCAAAAAGGAACCTTCTAAAGTCACTCCAAAAATCCTCCAAAATGGTGAAAATTCAAGCTCAAACTCAAGTCATGCTAAAAGTGTGACAAAACTCCCTCCAAAGTAGCACATGTTCTTCTAAAACAGTCAAATACTTCACCCCCACACTCTCCTCATGTCTGCAATTCAATCATTTTGTCTCTCAGCTTTGACTCATGTAATATGTGTGTTTTGAAACACGACTTCAAAAGGCATTAAAGATAATAACTTGATTAAGTGATTCATAATACATCACTTAATCAAGTTATCTTACATTTCAAAGCACAAAAATAAGAGGACCCAACATCAATATGAATTACATTTCATTTGCAAGTGAAAATATCAAAGTGATTAGCAAAATCACTTAAATGACATTTCCATGTTTTGAAACGAATACAAAAAATAATAATGAAATGCTAAAATGCTTTCAAAAGCATTAATAAGATCAATAAGGCACTTGATCATCTCACATTTTCTCATTCTGCACTGTAAGGCCACATGTGGTCAATATTCTGATTTGCAAAGGAAAAATTAAAAGCTCAAGCTTGGCCTATATGGCCGACTTCCACACTTCTTGGAAAGCATATTCCAAGTCTTCAAGTCACATGATGCATTCATGACCAAATTCAAAGGCATATACCCATGTGGGACTTAGCACATTTTATATGCTTCATGTTTGAAACACTTAGCAATTATTTGAAACAAGGGCACAATGTTTCAATGAGGAAAATAAGGAAAAAATTGCCTAATTCTTAAAGGCTATCATTCATCCCCCATGATGTATTAACACATGTTTCATTTTTAAAAAACATGGGAGAAAATTCCATAAACCATCAAGGGGTTAAACCCTAATCATCAAAAGCCAAAAGAATGAGAAAGACACCATCATTCTTACCATCGAACATTATGGAAAAATGATGCCGCCATGAAGGTTTGAGTCAACACAAAAAATTGAGGCCTTCGACACTGGTTTTATGGCATTTTCCTAATGAAAAACATATAAAAAAGAGGTAACTAGTTTTTGTAAACAAAATATGTGCTTTTTACCACCATTTGAAGGCCATTTTTTAGCTATAGGCCATGGCCATGGACGTATTTCTAACAAAAACCTGTCATTTCTTGTGCGTGTTTCGTCCCTCTATCATAGCTGTCGTGATTCAATTTCTTGAAGCTCTGGGGTTTAGCTAGAGTCGTAAGCTGGGTAAGCTTTTGTGCACAAAATCTCACACTCTTTTCCCTTTTCTGTGAATACAAGCTCAATTTGAGCTCTCTCTAGAAACAAAATGATATATGTGTTTGATTTTTTTTTTGTGCACCTTCTTATTTCTCACTCTCTAAAAATGATGATAAGTAATTTGTATTTGGTTCGGCCTACTTGTGGATTTCTGAGTTTCCATTTTCAAAATGTATCTACATTCCACCATTAAGGAGAAAACCAGGTCGTGGCTTCATTTTGATGGTAAAAAAAAATTTTGTCTTCTTTTTTATAGCACCTTTGCTAAGAGTCCTTCCTTCTTAGCTTTGAAACAAAGCTTGCTCCTTTGAATTTTGAGATTTTTGGTATAAATCCCAATTGGGTTTTATTCTTTGTGAAGAAAAACATATTTTATGGGCACAACCATGAAAGCATGTATGGGTTTTTTGATATACCTTTGCATTTTTCTGTAGAATGACTTGCATTCTAAACCCCAAAGTGGGCTCACCATTGTGTGAAGAAAGCTCTTTTGTATTCTCTCTTCTTATCATTCCATTCAAATGTCCTTGTATTTGAACTTTAACACCAACCCAAATGGGTTTTTGCATTCTGAGAAGGAAAGCTAGATTCTTCACCTTTGTATTTGCATTCTAAAGTGAAAACACAAGATGGGTACCTTGCCATTGTAGAGAAATGTAAAAAAAACTTGGCATATTCTGGGATTTTGTATTTTCTGGTTCATGAAAGAGGCATTTGAGATTATTTGCAAAAGTTTTAATGCTATTACACAAAAAATAATGATATATCAGCATCTATAAATCTAGATTCTGGCCATGAATTTGCATTTTCCAATGGAAAAAACCTTCGAAATGTTCAAGTTTCTCGTCTCTTCTATCACATAGAGGGGTTGATGTAGACATATTTCCACCTGTATTACTGGCCACATTACCTTGCACATTATCGACCCCATATAGAGATGGAAGATGCCAATATGAATAACTAGAATTTAACTCCACAACTAGTAATTCTGTTGAAAATTATGAAAAGCAAACTTTAAGATCTTGGCTTGAACCATTGTTAAGTATTTGCTTCTGGTCTTTTCCACATCTATCCATTTATTATTTTCATATGAAGATGACATGAGATTCTTGGGTCCACTATAGGCACATTCCCTTATCCTTCGTAACTATGAATGCTAAGGTATTGAGAAAACCATTGTCACCAAACACTCCATGTGGTTTTCCACATGATCATTGTTCATTCTATTACTATGCATTTCAATGACCTAGAGAGATGCATCCTTGCATAACCTCACTTGAACTTCCCCCTCAACAGTCATCCTGAAGTTAGAATTAAATGCTTTTGTCATTTCATGATGAATAGGCTAACCCTTGGTAGTCTACATCACTGTGCACTTAAATCACTATCATGTTGTGACAGCATTGCTATCATGAGGTTTCATGAGTCATTCATGCTTGATGGTTACCTTGAATAGTATGGTTGTCTTTGTGAGCTTATGGAAACTCTGGCATCTTAATGCTTTATTGTTATATGAGATTCTTTGCAACAAGATAGTGCTCTATATTTGTAATAGCATGAGTTGCTTTCTTGGTAAAGCTTGCTCCTTTTATCTCAATTTGCATCCTTTTACTTTGTGAAATCTGTTTGTTTCAAAATTGTTGTCATCCCAACATAGATGCTTTTATGATGCTTTCCACTTCATAGATATTATTGTAGTGTGATGAGTCAAATCACTATCACCTCTATCCTTTAAATAGCAATTTTATCATGATCACATCATATGAGGGTTCCAGTGTTGTCATTGACTTCTCTACTAGAGATGCCACATGAGCTCTCAAGCAAACTTATAAGTGAAATGCATGCAACTGGTGAGAAAACCACCACCATGATTCTAATGTCTACACTTACTTATTGAACCTCCATTGAATTATCTTCATTTCAGTTTACATGATGAATCATTGTGGAGTTGGATTTATTTATTCAATCATTGTTTATGATGCACATTTGTAGCTTAAAAGCATGCATCTGTAGCTTCATTTATGGCTGCCTCCTTTAATGTTGTTATAGATTACTTTTTTATGTCCTTGATGTACCTATAACTCATGTGGACTGCCTTTTGATGATGGTACTCTATTTTCTTTTAACCCTTGTTTGAAGTCATGCATTTGGTGGTCCTTGTTAATGTTTTAAGATCTTCTCCTTGTATATAGTTTGTTCTGCATAGACTGTTTATCATGCTTATAACTCAACATTTCTCTTCCTATTGTTGTTAAATTCCTATCATTCCATTGTCTCAAAACAACAAATTGTGTAGCTGACTGTGGAAAATATCTCATGCCTATTAAAAGTTACACTTTGTAAGTTGTGAAACTTGACTGCTTCCCCATTTCCATCAATAAAGTTATTGTCAACTGCATATCACTTGTGGAGGTAATCCTTGGGTCTGAGAAACTCAAGAAAATGTAGATGAAAGTTGATCATTATGTGACACCGAACAGGGCGGTTGAAAAGTTTTACTAGTCTTCCTTTCTTCTTCCTATGTAATGTAATTTCTTATGACCATTTCTTGTTTGCCTTTAGTAAAGTCAAAAGACATTTTTCTTTGTTGTTGTCCTACATGACATGAGAGTACATCTTGTTGTCCCAACCTTCATGGCTTCCATAACAATGCTTGCTTACCCACATGAATTTTCTACCTGGTCCCCACAACATTTGTTTACCTTTTGATCATGTGTAACACAAATTGTCTCCTCACTTTGATCCTAGTGGGAAGACACATGTCACCTATGTTAGTGACCTAAAATCTCACCATCCTATGTGATGTGTGGTTGTCCAATAGGGTTAAGGTGAGAGGGGCCTGACAATACTCTGGATTGCTCCCTCATTATTTAGGAGATGCATAATTGAACTTGATGCATCTATGATTGGACTTGATGCATCTCCAAAATCACTTACTTCTTTTTATAAAATGGATCAAGGGTCCACTTAAGAATATTGAAAGACATATCCAACAAAATGTGCTACATTCTTTGAATCTGATAGTGAAATTTGATCAACTGGTGTGATTCCATATTGATTTAATGCATTGATAACATGTACATATTTGATCAAGTTGCTTAATTTCCTATTTCTCTCAAAGCATGCTAAGCTCCACCCTCGTGGGAGCCACATTTACCCCACATGTTGTAGTTAACTAAATCAGAATAGTAACCAGACTTGTCCTAAATCTGCACATGAAGCAAACAAGTTAGAAAAATAGATGCATATTTTGGATGTGTTTGATGACTTCATTGTTTTCCAAGACATCCAAGGTTTGCAGGCTTATTTAATGCACTTATGGATTAATTTATGCATGCATAGGTAGGTGTGTATGTAAGGTTTGATATCTATCATAGCTTAGATAATTGCTCTAATATCATTATTTTTTCCAGATGCAGGAGCTAGGAGCACTACGAAGCTGGGAAGAACACAAGCAGCTTGGGGCAGCAGCAACAAGGCAAGAGGATAGCTTCAAAACCAGTCATTCTCAGGCAATGACTGGTCTCCACCCTTATATGCACATTCTATTTGTTTACTTATTCATGTATAGTTTGTTTCTTTATTTTCATTGAATAAGTAAATTTAGTCCCTTGGCTTGTGGGGGACATGTACACTTCATGATTATCAATAAAAGATTACATTTGTATACATATGATTCTCTTTTCTCATTTGTTGTAATTGCAACATTGGAATGAAAATGTAATCTATTTCATTTGACAATATTTTTTCATGCATATTGAACTTAGCAGACTTATGGTTTATCTTTTAAATGTTTAAGTGGACAACAAAAAAGAATAAACACTAAACCTAATTTACTCACAAGAACTACAAATTTTATCAGATGGATGTCAAGTCAGCTTTTCTAAATGGTGAATTGGAAGAAGAGGTGTATGTTGAGCAACCTGGTGGATTCCAGTTAACTGATAAGGGAGATATGGTGTGTCAGTTGAAGAAAGCATTATATGGACTCAAGCAAGCCCCTAGAGCATGGTATACCAAATTAGACAAGTATTTGCTAAAGCCTGGATTTAACAAAGGTACTGTTGATAGTAATATGTATTTCAAGAATGGTAATAAGGATTTGATTGTTGAATTCTTTGTTGATGATATCATTTTTGGAGGAGATGATGGTTTGTGCATGAAGTTTTCTAATGAGATGAAGAGTGAGTTTGAGATGTCAATGATTGGTGAGATGAAATTCTTTTTGGGATTGCAAATTACTTAGTTAGATAAAGGGATTTTTATATCTCAGTCCAAGTATGTGAAGGAATTGTTGAAGAAGTTTGGTATGGAAGATTCAAATCTAGTCAGTACACCCATGGTGACCGGATGCAAGTTGACAACAGAAGATGATTCTTCAAAGGAAAATCAAAAAAGATACAGATCAATGATTGGTGGATTGTTGTATTTAACTCAAACTAGGGCTGATATCATGAATGTTGTATGCATTGTTGCAAGATTTCAAGTTGATCTGAAGGAATCTCATGTGATTGTTGTGAAGAGAATTTTTGGATACTTGAAGGGAATAGTTGACTTTGGCCTATGGTATCCTAAAGATGATGATCTTACTTTGAGTTCCTTTACTGATGTTGATTGGGCAAGAGATGTAAATGATAGGAAAAGTACTAGTGGTGGAGCATTTTTCTTGGGTAAGAAGTTGATTTCATGGTTAAGTAAGAAGCAGAATGCCATTTCCTTATCTACTACAGGGGACGAATACATTGTTGTTGCTAACAATTGTACTCAAGTCTTGTGGATGAAGCAAATGTTGAAGGATATCAGAGTTGTATATAATGAGCCTATTGCTATATTCTGTGACAATTCAAGTGCCATTAACATTTCTAAGAATCTAGTGTTGCATTTAAAAACAAAGTTTATATCTATTAATTTTCACTTTTTGAGGGAGAAGGTGAGTGAAAAGGAAGTCAGACTGGAGTATGTGCCTACTAAGGAGCAGATTGCAGAAATCTTTACCAAGCCATTTCCTAAGGATAATTTTGAGTATCTCAAAGGGAAGTTAGGGGTGATTACCCCTCCTAATCAGAACTAACGATGCATTGCATTGCATCATTTTGTGCATTTCAAAGTCATATCTTGATTCAGATTGATGTTGTGGTGGTTGCTACTCAGGGGGAGTAGTCAGATGTTCAGATATGTGGTTTAGAGTTTGTGTGGACCTTAGAGATCTTTATCATTGATGTCAAAGGGGGAGAAGATTCATGTGAAAAATTGTGAATTATCTAAGGAGAAGAGACTTTTGGGGAGAAGATCATGTGGAAGAGTTGAGGAGAAAATGAGTTAGAATCTAAGGGGGAGTAAGTGTCAAGAGTTAGTTGTGTTGATTGTGTTTTTCACATCATGTGTTTCCATCAATTCCAAAGGGGGAGATTATTGGATATTTTGGTTGTGTTGTTGGTATGTGGTTTTCATTGATGTCAACACTATTAGCATTAATTCATTAGAAGTTGTATATGTCAAGGATATTGAGAAAATTGTAATGAGATGAGTTGCAGGTTGTCAACGGTGAAGTGAAGTTCAGTATGTCAGAAATTTTTGTATGTTGATGATCAGAGGTTGTGGGCTAAAGGGTTTGTTGCTAAGTGTATCTAGTTTATCCATGTCAAGTTTCAAAGATCAGCATGAAGATTTGATTGAGTTATGAAGATTTATATTTTGTCAATTTTTTTGTTGCCTCAGTTTGTGTTCCTGATTAAAGATGATGTGATTTCAATTAGTTCAGTTGTTGTGGATGCTTCTTTGGTGATTCATAATTTTTGTGTATGTTTCTAGATTTTTCTTTATCTTTGTTGCACATCTACATTGATCATTGTGCTTGTGGTTGGCGATTTTCTCTTACATGTTCATGTTTTTCTTGTTCTTGGCTGACATGGTGGTTGTACCGTGTTGTGGATCTTTGTGGAGTAATTAATTGAATTTTTTATCATGTTGTAGATGTTGATTTCGGTCTTCACTAAGTTGTGGCTGACCTTCACATTAATAATCTTTAATATTTTGGGTCGATAGTTTATATTCATTTTATTATTTTGTTGAAGCCAACATGTAGGGATAAAATTTCTTGTTGCGGATATATAAGAGCGATTGCTTATTCGAATTGAGGTGTGCTTATGTGTGTATATTTACAAATATTGATCTAAATCATTCGAAGGCAGAGCAGAGTGTGAAGAAGAGTGAAGAATAGTAAAGAAGTTTCCATGTGCTTAACCGGAACTATGATTAGGCATTAGCAGATGCTATTCTATCAGTTCAAATCCCTGCGGATGTAATCTGATTCTTTCTGTAAGACAGTGTCTTCCTTTGGGTGGTTAGCCCTTAGCCCTATTGTAATTGAGCAGCGAGCTCTAGGCAGTGTGCCTAAATGCAAGAGAATTCCCCATATTTTCATTTCTTATACTTTTAAGAGGGTATAATCTTATGGACTGACCTCCACCATGGTTTTTCCCCTCACAGGGTTTCCATGTAAAAAATCTTGGTGTTATGTGTGTTTCTAATGTGTTGAAGATTTATGTTTTCGTGGTTATTAATCAAATCATAGAATAATGTTAATGAGTTGAATAAGTTTTAAATTATGTGACAACTGATTCACCCCCCCTCTTAGTTGTCTTCCTTTGTGTTGCCAACATGTAAGGTGTTATGTATTTGCATTAATTGTTGTCAAGTCTCCCCTTCGAAAAATATAATTTATTAGGCTTGTAGATGTAAAATAGGGCTTATAAGGCCTAATTAAGCTCAATTTAATTAAGAGGGCCCAAATAAGTGTGTAAATGTAAAGGGTTAAATTTAACAATACTAAATTAAGGCATTACTAAGTCCAAATTAAATTAGGAGGGCCCAAACAAGTGATAAAATGTAAAGGGTTACATTTTTCTACACTACATCTTTGAAAAAGAAGGATGGTGATTCTATTACAAAACATTTAAATTCTTTTAATATTGTAATGTTAGGAAAATCTCACTTACCAATTATATCCTTTAATTTCTAAAATAATTTAATAGAATAAAATAATTATAAAAAACTGCGGAAAAGAGGAATAATTAAATTTCTTCATTATTACTTCAAAGAGGACATTCATACATTTAATGAGTTAATATGTATGTCCACATAAGGTCGTTCCTTTACATGATCTAGCCATGAAGGCTTACACAAAAAGATACGCAATACCCATAAATTCAAATACTGTAATGCAAATTAAGGAAATAGCAAGATCATCAAAGCATCCACAAAAGAGCCATAACACAAAGAATTTTATGAGTGGAAACCCCTTTTAGGGATGAAAAACCACTCATAAAAGTGCCTCACTGGCAAAGCCATATTAGCTACAATGTCTCAATAGTTACGAGATGCCTCACGAGCAATGATCATTCTGTCTCATTGTCATGATCATTCATTACATATCACAAAGAACATATTGCAGTTCTTTTACAAGTTACATAAATCTACAAGTAACAATTTCAAGTTTCCCCAATGCATCATCCTTGCATAGGAAGTTAAGGTAGTACCAACACTATCATGAATCGCTCCCAAGCAATTGCAAATAAGACAATCCTACTTCCAATGACCTTCCAAATATTACACAAGTACGCTTGCAAACATAACCAATTACATAAAGCTTCAATAAAGTAGTCCTAGTCCTGTTAAAATGTACACATGCCTATGCAATTATAACTAGAATGTTTACCTATAATCTCACTGATTCATAGGGTTTTATCATTAAGAAAAAAATACTTATAAAAGAGTTAAGAAGGTATACATTCATATGCAAATAAAACACAAAAACAACTAAGTGATGGAGTTCCAAAGTTCCCCCTACATACTTGATAACCATGATGCATGAGAAGAATGCCACCATTAAACCTAATATTTAAAAAGGTAAGGTACGGTTTATTTATCTTAAGTTATAAAATCCCCAATTTGATTCACATTACATAATATGTGTAGATTAATTGCAATCTACATCTATAAATATATTGGTCAAGTGTTATAAAATATCTCAAATTTCATATTCAAATCTTTAATTTTGTTCTCCTATGTGAAACTCATACTTAGAGTACTTTTCTTCAATGGAAAATATTAATAGATATATATTTTTTTAAATAACTTAATTTGATTTATTTACTTTGTTACATATTTAATCCTAATCTAATTACTTTTGTCACTATATTCAAATGGAATAGCATACATCAATGAATCAAAGTATATCAAAATGGTATAACACATTCCAAATACGGCTCGAAACTATTAAGTGTCTTAGTCTGAAATTCAATGTCTTTGGCATACTAACATTTCGATATGAAGATGAACATATGCAAGATTTCAATGTCTACATATAGATCTATATATCTAGTTATGCATATGTGAATACAAATATACAATTACATGCATATAAGATAAAAGTTTAATTATAGATGCATACATATATAAAAGGAAGCATAAACAAAGTTCGTGAACTGTTTGACTTAAATCTTTCCAAGGCAATCACCTTACATACAAAGTATCCAATATTTCGTTTCCAATCTAAATGATTTAATCTAAAAGTAACAAATTGGTGTAAGTTTGAAAGAAATATTTTCCAAGCAGAAATGCATACATTTTAATGAGTAAAACATACCCAATTCCCGTAACGTATATATATATATATATATATTCAGAACTAAAAAACAATTTATCTGAGAAAGTATATCACTTTAAAATAGAAATTTTAGCAATTCCAAATCAGATTTAATATCTATTCTTTTTGAAAATTATAGCTTGCTCTCATGCATATTAAAATACGAAAAACTACGTTTCCAATTGAAGTAATTTTCTTTTCAAATACATTAATTTACATACAGACATTATTTGCATATCACTTCTCAAATTAAATACAGATTTTATACTTATGTACTCAAGAAGAACACTTGTCCATAACAAATATATAAGTACCTATTTACTTCAGAAATAAATCTCACTTTTATTGATCTATTTATATTAGAATTCAACAAATATTATTTTATTTTATACATATGTTATGACAGATCACTGGAGTTTTATAACAACAGCATACAACTATAAATTATACAACAGGATATATATACATTTATCACAAAACAATACCCAAAGGAAAATCGTAGGCATCAAACTTTACTACAAATGGAGAAACGGAAAAAAATTCATCCGTTGTTCAGCAAAATGCATACAAAATGGCAAGAATATCTTTTAGTAACTTGTTCAAGGATAATACAGACAGCGATTCAACTATTACTTGAAAGGAATTTCCGGGTTTTAAAAAGTAGTATTGATTGATCTGTCAATCAATAATAGATAATAATGTATTTATATTTATAAATATACAATATAGTATATTTGTAAATATATAATATTATGTACCAAAATGTCATTTAGCTTTAAAGAGAAAAAAAGGATTACAACCTTGTACAGGCATGATTCATTTTATCTTCAAAATGAGAATACAACATTGGAGAGAGAAACAACACATGATTTCAATTTAAATAATTAATTACAGGTCTCAATGAAAACACTACAATACAATAAATCATTACATATTTTGAAACAAAATATATTAGAAAAAGAATTTACAAACCTGGAAATCGTTTATGTTTGGCTTCCTCTTCGTGTTTTCCTCTCTTTTCTTGTTCCGTTCTACTATGCTCCCAAACTCTACTATAACCCTTTTCGTTATTGTTTTTGCAGAGAATTAAAGAAAGGTTATGAAAAGTAATTGTGTCCTTCCCATTATTCCTTTTTCCCTCTTAAAAGATTTTTTTCCCCCAAATTTTCAATAACGGATTCTTTAAAATTAAAGTAACCGGATCTTGAAAATAAAATATAATATTTATTTTTATGCATAATATTTATCCATCCATAGTAATAATAAAGAAATCCTATTTTTATTGTATACAAAATATTTATTCCAATAAATAAATAATGTCTATTTAATTTCAGAAGTAATAGATAAACCATTTTAATTTGCAATCTATATATTTATTCAAATAAACAATAACGAAATATTACTTACTTGCACAGTAAATAGTTTTTTTTTTTCAAATAACAAGATATTTTCATTTAATTATAATTAAATTTGTTATTCTAACTAACAAGCATTATTGATAAATTGAGGAATGAGTTTTCTAATTAAATTATAATTAATTCCCTTTTGTTTCATTATAATTTAATTTAACCAAACATTATAAAATTACGAACAATAAAAAAAATAGGGGTTGTGACAAATATAATTATAAGTTATCTTGCATCAATAGATGTTAAGATAGAAGAGGAAGATAAATGTATTTTGATGCTTTGTTCTTTACCCAAATCTTGGGAAAATCTAATTATTTCCATAAATTTTGGTGGTACAGAACCGAAGATGGGTAGTCTCATTGCAATACTTCTTTTAGAAGAGATGAGGAGAAATTCCATGAATGTGGACTCCCAAGATGCCTTGCATGTGCGAGGAAGGTCCAAAGAAAAAGGAGGGCCTAAAGGGAATAAGAAGAGAGACAAGTCTAAAGGACATTCTAAAACCCCCGGGAAGAGTAAAGTGTTGGAATTATGGTAAAAGAGGGCATGTGATGGAGTGTAGAAAGGAGAAAAAGAGTTTAGATGCTTCCACAGAAAATTCCTTAGAAGATGGTGATTCTGATGCTTTGTTTATTTTTTCTAAGACTATTAGTGACGATTCTTGGCTTATTGATTTAGGTTGCTCTTACCATATGACTCCTAATAAGGAGTGGTTTACTTCATATTCAGCTTATGATGGGGGAGAATTTTTCCTTGGTGATAACATCACAAAGAAGATTGTTGGTAAGGGAAAGGTAAAGTTGTGTTTCACTGATGGAAGGGTTAAAACTCTTGATCATGTTTTACATATTCCAAGACTTGTAGGGGCATAGAAAATTTTGTTTGTTGGGACCCTTAATTGGCAAAGTAACAAGACTGAAGGCAAATATTAAACATTTGATTATATGTTTGTTTTGGATTATTAAATGCTATTAAATGTGACGTTTTGGGGATTTGAAAAGTATTGTAAAGAGGTTAAAGATGAATATTGAACATTTGATATTATGTTTGTTTTAAGATTATGAAATGTTAATAAATATGGGGTTTTGGTATTTTTTTTTTTTAAAGAAATATATTGTAAAAAGGTTGTTTTAATTATAAAATAGATTATAAGGTAGAATAATAAGTTAATATTTTCTCTTAGATGTTAGAAAGAGGGAAAAATTGTATAGTTCCTACTTCTTTGGGTTTTCTTGGGATTTTTTTCAAGAAACAGGAGAAAATGGTTACAAGCAAAGAGAATGAAAAGCTAATAAGTGAAGCTGAAAGCAATAATAGGGAGGAGGAGAATGAAAAAAGAAGAAGGGAGGTAAGGTAGATGATTCATGTTCTAATTTTTATTTCAATTTAAATTATGATAATTTCATATTATAATAAAGTTCAAGATTAATTATATTCAATTCAATAGTGAAATTATTAAATTGGTAAAGAAAGTTCAAGATTTATTTTGGGTTTCAAATATTTTAGTGCTCTATGTGAGCCAGCCCGACTCTGTGTGAGTCATGAAATGCTCTATGTGAGCTTAAGGAAAATAATTTATTTGTGTGAGCTTTCAAAGGAGATACTGCTCTATGTGAGCTAGTGAAGAGCTCGGGGGCGGCTGGGTGGAGAGTGAAAGAAAGATTTAAATCTAATTCAACATAAATCAAATTTTCCCTCTGTTAACTTTCTCCATTGTGTTACTAACTACCTAAGTTGCATGCAGAAAAGAAGAAGCCTTCTTTCAGGGATGGACAATATTCAGCAATGGAAGAGGACATTAAGGAGTATTCCACAGCGGTAAATCAGGAAAACAGTTATAAGCCATAAGAAAAAAAAAAAAAAAGGAAAAACTCTGACATGGTTACAAATAAATTAACTGGAATCTCTCTCTTTAAGCATTTGAAGCCATATCTTGATCTCCTAGGCAAGGCTTTCAAAAGAAATAGTAATGTAACTCATTTAAAAAAAAAAAAAAAACTATTCTAGTGATGCATTAGTTGTATTTGTTCATAGTTGAGAAGATTTTCGCTTGTTAAATGTCGAATTCAGGGCATAAATGTATGGCGCCTCTTCCTTTCAATTCATTGGAGGAGCTAGACTAACTTGTAGTTGGTGTTTGTGCTCTAGTTAGAATCTGACAGATTTTGAAAGAAGACGAATACAACAAAGGTTTAGGAGTCGAATTGATTTGAGTCAACTATCTTCAGAAAAGAATTGATGGAACTCGATATTTCTCTCTTGCATAGTTATATATTTATAAAAGAAAATTTACTACAAAATTTGTATCACTTAAATTCACTTTGGATCTTTTCAGCTGTAGCATCAAACAAATAGCTATTGAGTGAGCTAGCTTGGCTTTGAATAGGATTTGATATAAATGCATTTTATGTATTCATTGTGAATGATGGTTCCAATCATGTTAAAGGTGTTGGAGTCTGTTTCTTTTAATATTTGGAGCGGTTACTTGGTCAGATTAGTAAACCGACATCTTCAAGAGGTTGAGTTTCTTGTTCCTCATAGCGAATATAAGACTCATATCTTGCTTTTATTTTAAAATTACATGTTAAATTCGACTTACAATGTATGTAACAGTGGAATTTTGGTGTTGTAGCTTACCTTGATGGGTATAGTGTCCCAAAATGTAAATATCAAGTTTAAAATGATGCCTGGTTTAGGCATATACAATAATATTACTTGTAAATTGATACAAATAAAAGAAACATGGAAATTTTCAGTAAAATCATTCTATTAGCGTAATGAATGATTGTTTCTTCTGTGACTAAAGGTACTGAAGAATTCTATAGAGTTAAGAAGACGATGGAAATAGATTTCGACTAAAAGTGTCACTCTCAAGGTGAAAATTTATGTTAGCTACTGAAGCATAGGATTTGAATTTGCTCTTAGCTCTTGAAACTCATATCACATGAAGCTCAAATGTATTACGAGAAGTATTGTTGTGTGGCCTGTCTTGTTTTTGAATAGTGTTCCCCAAATGTGAACGATTAGTAAAAATATCTCCTCATTGAGTCATATTGGAGTTGTAATGTAGAAATGATGAAATTGATACTCAAACTAATTTATAAATAAGAATATTCGATAATGTTTCTTTTTTTTAGTGGTTCTTAAGCTTTGTGTTGGCTATCAAAGTCCATGTATGTAAAGGCATGTCTATGGGCATTGCTTGGTTTTACGCTTAATATTCAATTGATTAGTCTATTGTTTCATTTAATAATACTTTTATCATCCACTTTCATGTTTAGGCATTACAAAGGTATTAGAGCACCAAGTTTCAGCACTGGGAGCTCTGGGTGAAAGTGAAATTGCTTAAGATGACTCATTTTGTTATGTAGACAAAAACAATGTTGGTGAATCAACCTGGTCAACCTGGAGAACCAATGGATCAAGGGCCACAAATACTCCAAGCTTTACAAAATCTAGTAAATGTAATACAAGAGAGGTTACTGATGCCAAATCAACATCAAAATGTAGAACATTAGTTTATGCCTCAAGAAAGAAATAGAAGTCCCCATCACAACGAAATAAAACATGTTGAGGAAGGAGAGTTAGGACATTACCCTCTACCTCCTCATAACAACCAGGCAATTGGGGGGGTTGTGGTGGATATGGACAAGGTTATACGAAATTTTCTTCTATTGCAGCCACAACAATTTTTTGGGTCTACTAATGGGTTAGAGGCAGAGGTATGGTTAATAAGTCTGGAAAATAATTTTGCATTGAAGACCTATGAAAGTAATCTTAAGGCCGTATTGGAAATTCATCAACTTAAGGGGAGTGCAGATACCTGGTGGCAAGAAGAGGAGAGAAAAAGACACTTAACCCCTAAAAAAATTTCACTTGGGAAACCTTCTTAGAGGCCTCCAAAGAGATACATTTCAAAGCATTTTCGGCAACGAAAAATAGATGAATTTCATGATCTCCAACAAAGATGAATGACTATAGCACAGTATGAGGAAAAATTCTTTTATTTGTCACAGTATGTGGATTACATTCAAGATGCGAAGCTCATGGTAAACCATTTCATAAGAGGACTAAATCACAATATAGTAGGACCGGTTCACTTGCCTGAGCCCACTACTATGAAACAGGCAGTAGAGAAAGCACTTATTGCAGAAGAAATCTAGTCGAGACATCAGAACCAACAACGGAGTACATTTTAGTGACATAATTGCAGCCAGTCCCATTCTTTTAGGGATGGAAATAGATTGATTTCTTACTCTTCTAGACTAGCACAGTCATAGAGGAATTAGAAAGCTAGGTCCTCACTAGAAGAATCAATCAGGTCATGGAAAAACCCCACTTAGAGAGGAGAACAGTGGAATCAGACACAATACAATGAAGCAGCTTTTACACAATAGAATACTTGAGGAAATCAGATTAGTTTGGGTAGATCAGTTTTCCAGTCCAATAGGAATCACACTTGTTACAATTGTGGTGGTAAGGGAAACTTTGTACAGGAATTTCCACACAATAAGACAGTTTCAGGAACCCAGCAGTTAGCAGCATCCGAACCTACCGTAGGTGATATTGGAAAATCTCATCGAGTTTTTGCAGTAATAGAAAACCAGCAAGTTGATCATCAAGCATCCATCATAGAGGTTACCGAAAAAATTGGTAAGGTTCCTATATCTATTCTTTTCGATTCAAGAGCAATAGATTCATTTATTTCCTCATCTATAGTGGAGAAGTGTGGGCTTGTGGTTGCTAAAAAAAATGTGAATTGGGATGTGGAGTTAGCTTCCAGAGCTAGAATGTTAGTTAACTCTCTAATTAGAGAATGTCAGTTAGAGCTTGGTTCACTATCTACCAAAATAGATTTTCGGGTGATACTTTTGGGGTCTTATGACGTAATTTTAGGTATGGATTGGATGAATCGTCATGAAGCAAAACTAGATTTTCATCACAAGTCCATTGAGTGTCTAGATGACCTGAGTAATAAGGTAGTTGTTTCTGGAATTAAGAGACCAGTATCCCTTAGGATGGTTTCAGCAATGCAGCTCAAATGATGTATGAGGAAAGGGTGTCAATTCTTTTCTATTTCCATCAGTGACCAATCAAAAGAAAAACCCAACACTTATTTAGTAGATCATTCTATACTTCATGAGTTTGTTGATGTGTTTGCTCCTCAACTTTCTAGTATGCCACCTAAAAGGGAAATTGATTTTCACATAGACTTGGTTCCTGGAGCTCAACCAATTTCTAAGGCTCCCTATAGTATGACCACACAAGAGTTACAAGAACTAAAATTGCAGCTTGAGGAATTGCTAGAAAAAGGTCACATTCGTCCTAGTGTTTCTCTATGGGGTGCACCTGTGATTTTTGTTAAAAACAAGGATGGAACTCTTCAACTTTGCATAGACTATAGGCAGCTTAATAAGCTCACTATCAAGAACCGTTATCCCTTGTCAAGGATAGATGACATGTTTGATCAGATTTGGGGGGTGAAAATTTTCTCTAAGATAGACCTTAAGTCTGGATATCATCAATTGAAAATTGTTGAAGTTGATATACATAAAACAACATTTCACACAAGATATGGTCATTATGAGTTTACTGTTGTTCCCTTCGGGTTGACTAATGCACCGGTCGTTTTTATGAGCCTAATGAATGGAGTTTTCTGAACTTTTCTAGATCAGTTTGTGGTCATTTTCCTTGATGATATACTGATCTACTCATGCACTATGGAGGGGCATGAGGAGCATCTGTGATAGGTGTTATAGTGTCTGCGGGAAAATCAATTGTATGCAAACATTGCTAAGTGTGGATTTTTCCAAACTGAGATCCAATTTCTAGGACATGTTATTTCTGGTGATGGTATCTCTGTGGACCCTTCCAATATTCAAGCTATTTTGGAATGACTTGCTCCCACTAATGTAGCTAAGGTCAAAAGCTTTATGGGTC
>VDFB02328580.1:0-114996 GCA_007258455.2 Sequoia sempervirens
AAACAGGGAGCAAAGCCTCCAGAAAAATTGGATCACTAACTTTGGCGTACGATCATAAACAAATATGTTTTCAATTTATTTTTTTGGAAAATAAGTAATGCATAACGCTGAATCCACAGTTCAATTCAAGTATGAACTCATAATACTGATTAAGACTCATTCGTGAGTTGATACATAATTCTTTTTTGAGCTTGCAACAGTTCCAAAAATATTTAGCAAGTTAAAAGCTGGTTAAAAAAATTCAATGCAATGAAGCTTAAGAGTTAAAACTACTAATTTAGTTTAGTTCTTCAATGAAAGGTAAAAGGATGGAGTGATAGCTCTGGCAGTGCATTTGCATAAAGCAAGAACTTGATGGACAGATTGAATCAACAGGATAATTTTTTGTTTAAAATCACTGGAATATCAACCATGGAAATGTGAAATATTAATAGAATAGAAAAACAATTACGCACTAAGATGATTTGAGGAAAACTATCTCATGGGTTTCATAAGGAGCACGGGAGGGCTTGTAGCTCCTCCCCATCCTTTTTTTCTGCTGTTTTTAATTAGAAAAAAGGGGACGCTTCGACAGAAAGTAGAAAAAACTTAGTTTTAAATTAGAAGAAAGGGGATGCTTGGACATTCCCCAGACAGTTGGGGGACATCATAGAGGTCACTAGCTGCCTACTGCCTAGACATCCCCAACATGCCCAGCTTAATTACCTGTCATTTTAGGCATGCGTCTTTGAAACCCCTGAGAACAGGGGACAGCCAGGGAACTTTCCTTGCCATCTCTGTTTCCCAAGGTCAGAGATGCAGGGTTGGGGGTGAGGATCCATCCCCATGTTGTTTCAAACTCTTGTAAGGAAGCTAAGAGCTCCTTCTCTTAGCTGCTTTTGTGCGCAATTTTTTCATGATTTGCTATGGGAAATAGGTGAAGTAAAACCACCTCTTTTGTTGCAACAACATTTTTTTCCGCCGAGTAAGCTAAATTTACAGAACAAATGCATGCGTATGGCATGTCCTACTCTGAAATTGTATTTGAAATGGGCATTTGGGAAAGCACACTATTTCTTGCAAGAGTAATACCATCTTATTTATTGTGTGAAAAATTGGACATATGGATTGTGGGGTTGCCTACATGGGTCGAGTCCTTTTCGTGTTTGATTGAAGCCCTCGATGGAATTCGAAATCTTTGGTGCTTTATTTCGCCTCTTCAATGCTTAGGGTTTGAATTTGTAAGAAATGTTTACCAATTAGATTGCTGGTCTGTTTCAAAAAATTCGTTGCCTTGAGAAGAAGATGGATGGGATGAAACAATTATAAAGGTTTTATGGTTTTTGTGTTTGCTGCGCTTTGTCATAACAGAATAGGAAGGAAGCTTTCTTGTAAGTGACAAAGGGTTAATTTCTTTTTACCCTCTCATGATTTGAGAATTCTCTTTTGAAAGAAATAATTTGCATATCCATATACAGTTGTATTAGTTCTTGCATATTCAGATTTTGCATGTCCAGTTTGTAGAGCCAATAGCTGTTGGCTTGAGTTAAAAAAATGGATTTTTTTGGATGCAAAAATATGTATCTTATCTATTGGGAAGTATGAGAAATAGTTGGTTCTCGAATGCTTTTAAAATTTCTTTTTGATAAAATGAAAAATATTAATGTATTTTGTCATGGCTTATACTTTAATGGCTTATGTGATTTTCTAAATCTGATTAGGAAGGATAAGGAACTTCTCAAGTTAAATAGATTATTTTAGTTTCCTTTCATATGCCAAAGCTTGCAATTTTGCAATTATGAGATCATTTGGTTATGATTTGCCTCTGCTTCTCTGCATTTCTAGCCTGATTTTTCTTTTAGTTTTGTGGAAATTAAATATGAAGAGAAGTCAAGTAATTGTTGTTAGGATTTATTTTAAAACACATAAGAAATATAATTTTTTTTAAAACATAATTTTGAAGTCATTTTGAGATCTTTTGAGATCAGTTGGTTTTGATTCACCAAATTACCACTGATTCTAATGCATTTATAGGCTGATTTTTCTTATAGTTTTGTGGACATTAAATATGAAGAGAAGTTAAATGATTGTTATTAGGATTTAGTCTTAAACACATGGGAAGGATAACATACCTTCTTTAAAATTAACTGTGAAACTGCTTCAAATATTATGTTGCCATGAAAATTTTGTTATCCTTTTTAACTGCCCAGAGTTCTTTCTGTTGAAATTTACTTTAAGAAATGTTGAAATTCAATGATTTTGGTGAAAGGTTTAAAGTGATTTGAGAAAATCGTGGTGATTGTGTTTCTTTTGTGGATGATTAAACGTTTTTGACTAATTATGGCGGTTTGCTGTTTGGTAGAAGACTTTATTTTGGCTTCGTAAGAGGTTTCAAATTTTGAATTGAATGCTTATGATTTTATCCCATGTGGTTATATTTTAGGCTTAATTTTTTAATACTAAGATGATATAAGGATCCAATTAATTTGAGCTTTTTTTTAATTAAAGCATTTATTATTTTAAAATCCACTTTAATTTTATAAAGGTGAGACTCATTCCAGAAAGTAGCTTAAACTTATGAACTCACTTTAAGTGACCTAAATTTTATGTATTATTATTAAATATTAAGGTCATTTAATGGTAAATTATAATCCTAAATGTTTGTGGTCACTTCTAAGTTTCTAACTACTCCAGAGAATCAGAGAAGGAAAAAAGGTATGGAGCTCATTTCAAATCAGAAGAAATTAGTCAAGTATGGTTTTAAGACATACTTTTAGTTAATTTTGTGCAAAATAAGAAGACAATTGAAATTAGAGATTTGATTTCAAATATTACACAACTTAGATGGGTGATCAAGCTCTCTTTCTTGTGTTTTGATGTATAATTTATGGTTTCATTGATTGGATTTATATGTTCCTTGTTTGGCTTCTACTGTATCGAATTTGTTTTGCAGGACAAACATGGATGTCTTGACAGTCATGGGGTATTACCTCTCATGTCACTTATTCTCAAGTAACTTCATATATGTTGATTCTAACAAGCAAAACTTGAGCGCCATGCTCTTGATTTGGCATCAAAATGTATATCATGTCTATGTATGTTGCATTTGAAGAGTTGAATTATATTTTCCTTGTCTTTGGCCTCTTTCTGGTCTATATTGATTGAATTTGGCTTTTTCTTGTTAGTTAGTTCATGGTTGACATTTTTAGATTCTTTAAATTTGAAAATAGAAAAACTTTACAATTGCTTTGAACTCACTTTTGCTTTGAAGTAATGATATAATTGATGTAATCAAAACGGAAATTTCTATGACATGGATTTGATTAGGAGCAATTTATTGCAGGTCAACTTTACTGAATGGCTAGCAATGAAGTGGATAATAAACAAGTAATTTTCAAGGATTACGTTAATGGACTGCCAAACGAATCTGATATGTTGTTAAAACATAACAAACTTACTTTGCAACTGAATGCTGGATCACAAGATGTTCTTGTAAAAAATTTGTATTTATCATGTGATCCTTACATGCGAATCCGGATGAGAAATATTACTGCTTACATGCCTCCTCTTACGCCTGGATTGGTAAGAATTATTTGTTGATTTTTAGATGCTCTTACTCAATAACTCTCATGTGAAAAATGTATATACTGGATAAGCATGGATGCACTTGGTGGCGCTAGGAAGCAATGGACACAATAATATGTAGCACATGCCAATCCAGTTTGTTAGATTTGAGGCATTGAAAGGCATCCCATAATAATAACCTTATTTTTAGAGAAAAAAAGCCAAGTAAACTTGTATGAAGAAATAGTACATATTAGATCTAAAATAAAAAGAAAACAAAAGAAAATATAGTATTTTAATATGGGAAAACTTTTTCAAATGAAATAATCTAATCTAATAAAGTTATTCATTGATGTAAAACGTAAATATTAATGAATCTCTCTTATTTTATTTTTAAACGTGGAATATAAATAGATTCATCAAAATAAATTTTACAAATTACAAGAATCATGCAAAAGATAAACATGAATGCTTTAAGACATGGAACAAAAAATACAAAATAATTTATTTATTTTTAATAAAAATTACAAATGCATTTTTTTAGAATCACTGATGGTTAGCCCTATCTGAACTATTAAACATGAAAAATGCACAACACTTATCTAACAGCATTCAGGAAGAATGACTCATTTATAAAAGTTAAATGTAGTAGTTTCTTGGATGGACTGCAAAGGGAAATTTCTTTGCCTGGATCTGCTTTGTAATGAATCCAAAGTTTATCCAGCTCTCCTTCATTTCTGTATTTCATACCTTAAGAATTCTATAATTTTGCACAAATGCTTTCGGTTTCATCTTGCAATATAAGTGTAATGGCATTTTTTTTTTCTTAGTCTAATTCTTCAATATAAGTTAGATACAATAGAGAAGTAAAAAACAAACAATCCAAGGTAACACATCTACGATTAACATGGAGAATATTGACTCTATCTACAGGTCATAACTGGTATTGGTGTCTCCAGAGTTCTCATTTCAAATCATCCAGAATTTCAACAGGGTGATTTTGTAACTGGTTTGACTGGATGGGAAGAATACAGCATAATACCGGGAGGCATGAACTTGACGAAGATTAAATATACAGATGTACCTCTTTCATATTACCTGGGAGTTTTAGGTAATTGACATAATAGACTGTTTATTAGTTTTCAACTCCTTAACATTTGGATTGCATTAAAAAAATTCAAATCAATCAAATAGATTTAGGCCACGGTTACTTTGTTACTACCCACAATGCTCTGCAGGAAAAATGTTTTAGAAATGTATGTAAAATTTAATTGAAGAAATAAATTTGATCGTCCTATATATATAACCATTTTTTCTAGATAGGAGAAAATGCATTTTTGTGACTTTTCTAAAAGTGTTAATTGATATCTGGATTCGATTTTGTGAGAATTTTTTTATCAACATTTCAGATCATACTCTGTGATCCATCATCAGAATAAATCTCTAGAACACAAAGGAAAAAAATAAATAGTTTGCTACTTTTCATAGTTAGGAGCATAATTTTAAATAACGAGCTTTCTTATCACATGGAAATCTTCTATGGTTGAAGTTTATATTTGTGTTTTCTCAAATGTCTGCCATTATATTTGCTGACCTCATTCTCTGCAACGTGGAGAAAACTGATATGCCCTTATTCTGTCATAATGAGAAGCTTACGTTTGTCTTTGCATAATGGGAAGCTTACACTATAATCATCCATTCATGTGCTGTAATACTTTGAATTGTAAGATAAGAGAAGCATCGAAATATTGAGATTGCACACATTTTATCAGGAAAACTGAAGTATGCCTTTTTTTTCTCTTACCAATTGTGTGAGTTGATATAAATGTTTTGAGTTAGAAACTCTTTCTGGATGTCAATTCACAATAATCTCTATGGACATGGTGCTAGTAACCTGTAAGTTCTGGTCATGAATTGGATCAGCTAGAAAACTCTTGTATTACCCCTATTTAGTTTCTTGATTGTCAGGATGCAGATGATTTTATGAGATCCTTGAGTAAATAGAGAATTAAACAATTTATCCATGCTTGTTCTGATTTTAGTATCTCCATGGAGTTGGGATTTGCATCTTCTGAAGAGAACCAATATTTTTTACCGTTCATTTCTAATGCCAGATATGCTGCAGGATTGGTCGGCCTCACGGCTTATGTTGGGATTTGTGATCTGAACTCCCCTAAAACAGGGGAAAGAGTTTACGTTTCTGCAGCTGCTGGGGCAGTTGGTCAGCTTGCTGGCCAGTTTGCTAAGTTGCATGGCTGTTATGTTGTTGGAAGTGCTGGCAGCAAAGAAAAGGTTATGTTGAGCTATTTACAGTTTTGTGTCTTCCATTATCTAACCTTTGTGTTCGCTACTTCCATTTTTCAAAATTGACAGGATACAGGTACACCATGAATAATAATTTCAAATAAGAGTGCGAGCCTTAATAAAATAACTAGCACCAGAGTACATTTTGAGCTTGACTTCCATATGAGGTATCCTACCCCTTTTTTAAAGGCCTTTACAAGAAAAATTAATTTATAATGATCCACAAATCATCTATCAACAACACAATGTAAAAGTAGAAGACTCTCTAAATATCCTTGTTCATTGAATTCAAAGAGGAAATGTACATTTATAGAAACGAATTATTATTAATAGAGACTAACTCTTTTCTGACTACCTACTAACAACTAATTGTTTGTTAATGAAAATAACAAACAATGTTCATTATTCTTTCATTCTTCCCCATAATGAATATTGGGAAACTTCAAAAAAAAAAAAGTTCATTACTTTGGTATTTCTTTCCATAATGAACACTGGGAAACTTCAAGACAAAAAAATGTTCAAATTTATTTTGGCATTTCTCCCCTGTAATGAACATTGAGAACTCTAAAGTCTCCAATGAGCCACATGTCTTTGCAAAACCACAAAATCATTATGATATTAGTGTATGTGATCCATCTCAAATGTAATAAGGAATCACACCTACTTATAGTGTTTCTAATAAACCATGTGCCAAAGAGAGAAAAATTGGATAACTCAATCCAAAAAACTCAAAAATTTGTGTTGTAGCACTATCTAAAAATGTGAAGCCATCCTAGGTCACAAAGCTCACAAATTCAATAAAGGCATATTCAAACACCAAAAAGGAATTGCTCCTTTGATGAAAAAAAAATGTCTATCCAAATATGATGACTTAGGTCCTCTCACTGGCCATCTCCCAAAAAAGGTGAATTTGTATTCTCCAATCATAGATGCAATCACTCTTCAATCAAGGATGATTAATCAACAATTGACCATCAATGAGTCATTCATCATTGGTGTTCATTTCAATCAAAGATGATCAAACTATAGTTGATCATTGATGAGTCACTCTCATCCCTAGTGCTCACTCCAAATCATGACCATGCATAGTCATAAAAAATAACTCATCTCTATCTGCAATGTCCAAAACTTTGTAACCTACAATCTCAAAATATCAATCGAATTGGATATCTACATGATCCTAGGACTTTTCACATGGCCCATCCTCAACTTGACAATGATTAGGACCAAATAATACCCAAAGCTATCAACAAATATGTAAAATATTTGAAGCATACATCAATCATCTCTATGAAGTCTCCACTCAAATTTGCACAAAATTCCCCCCCCAATAGATGAGAGAGGAGAATACCTACAAAGGCCCCCTATAAGGGAAGCACACTAATGCAACACGTGCAAAAATGACTAGAAACAATTATTTGGGACAACTACTTTAACATCATAAAAGGAATCCCAAACATAGATGCAATTTATAACACTCTAAAGAAGAGTGCATTCTCATCATAAATAGGAGCATCAACAACACTCAACACAGTCTTATTTGCAGCATTTGGCTCAATCTCTATCAAAGGTGTCACAACTGCACTATCTAAAGAAAAAGTTGATGTCTCCCCAAGAATTAGTTCAAACAAAGGATTTGAAACACATAACATAAGTTTCAACACTTTCTTCTTGTGGGAGTGTTCCATTTTTCTAGGGAGATCCTTAGGATTTTGGTCTTTTTGGTTCATAAGGGTTTACCTTTATATTTTTTATGATTCTTTGTCCTTTTGTGCTTCGGCCTTTTGCATATGTTGCTATTGTATTCTTCTATTCTAATGTTGACTGATTTTTTTAGTTTATTCACTTAAGTTTACAACTTGATCCCCTTGAATGTCATAGTCTTATTTTCCCTTTGCTTTCATTATTCGGTGCTTTCTCATGCTTGTTTTATTTCTTATGTTATCCAATTGCGGTCACATTGTAGCTTTGTGTCCTCGTTGGCTTTCCATGTGTTGATTTCATATTACATCATGAGGGTCCTTCACATTGTGGTTTTCATTTGATAAATTTTTACTAAAATTGTGAGCTAGTGATATCATGTCATGTATCCTTGAGTGTGGAGTCATACTTACTAGTTCATGCAACATTGTATTGTTTCAAGGCTGATTTGACAAGTTATGATTGGCCCTTTTAATTCTTATGTGTGCACTTCATGGAGTAATTACAAAAGTATTGTCATCTTGTGACAATTGGCAACATTTTATTGAATCATGTAGCTTCTTTACATCATAATTTTGAATGGGTTCCACTTCCATTTTTGTGATATGTAATGGGTTTTTCTTCTTTCAAGGCAATGTTGATGTAGTCTCTGATTGGCGACATTTCATTACATTGCACAGTTCTTTCACATTGTGGTTTTGAGTGTGGACCCCACTTGCATTTTTGTGATGTGCATGGCTTTGTTCTTTTTGGGATGAAATGATAATTTGGTTTCTAGTTTGGTAGTATAATATATGGTGGTAGACAAATGGAAGATTTTTATTGCATTGTGCAACTCCTTTTCATTGTGGTTTTGAGTGAGGGCCCC
This sequence comes from Sequoia sempervirens, assembly GCA_007258455.2. Classification (NCBI taxonomy): domain Eukaryota; kingdom Viridiplantae; phylum Streptophyta; class Pinopsida; order Cupressales; family Cupressaceae; genus Sequoia; species Sequoia sempervirens. Next base: position 8,417 of record VDFB02328580.1, read on the forward strand.
ACTTTCACTCTCCTAATGCATGATGGGAATATAAGGTGAAATATTATTCCATATTATGGCCTAGTTGTCAATATGCATTGTGAGATGCTATGATTTTATTGGAGCGCATATCAATCACCCTAGCAAATAAAATGCTCCTATTGTTTGAATGTACATGTCTCTCCAATGACACTAGGTGTTAAGATAAGAATATACATTTGACGCTTGGTGGGTCGTTTCCATCACCATGGCTAGGTGCACTCATCTAGATGCTTTGATACACCATAACCAATTCACCATTAATGAGGAGGATGGTCTATTGATCAGAGAAGGGTCTCCCTACATGCCTTGCAAGTACAACTAGATGTCTTAGGCCACGATTACAAGAAAGATTCAAGGAGAAAACATGCCTAAAGGATTTAGATGTCTACTAAAGAGTACCAATCAAATTATTTTCTAGTTTAGTGTGGATTTCCACATCCTCCTTAGGTGTTAAGGACCCAAAAATTATCATTTGAAGGTGATGGAAGATTGAGAGAAAAACAAGGAAATAACATAGGGGAAAATTTGTGACAACAAGCCCTAGGGTGATTATCTCAACAAATGGAAAGGTATTTTGTGTTTTGATGATTTAGGTTTGCCCAAAATGTGTAATGAACATTTGTAATTTTTGAAGAAAGAATGTAACTAGCAGATCCAATGTTGTTTGAGTGTCTCCAAGAGCATTTTGTGCACTTTCTAGATGTGTTCTTGACTAGTTGGTTAGCTAGAAGATTGTAAAATAATTCCAATGCTTTTGTAATGTATATTTTCAAGGAAAATAAAGAAATGTGCAAATTTGTTTTTGGATTGCTAAGTAGACTTTTATAAAGTTATGTGACTTATGTTATTTGTTCATTTTCATGTATAGAACTTAGTTTATGTATACAATAGGATAATTTTCATCTTTGGGTATATCTTCATTAGGGTATCCCATTTGGTTTTAGTCATTACATGTTTTGCAAGAATCCTAGATTATATTGTCCAATTGGGATAGGTACCCATCTACATGAACTAAATATTCTCCACCATCCTAAAACACCTCTTAAAAATCAAAATAAAACATCATTTAAATGTGTTGAAATTAGTTTTGTTCCTGGCCATGTTTAAATGCATGAAACAACATTAGGTGTTATATTTTATCCCATTTTAAATATACTTAATGTGGCAATCCATTTGCTTAATCAAGTGTTGAACCTTGAGTTCCTCAAACTAGCATATAAGTATGAAGCGACAAATGATATTGGGGCATTATGCAATGGGTATGGTTTGTGTCAAGGTAAGTGTGTAATTTTTGTAGTAATATCTTTTGCAGTACCTTAGGGAAGCTCCCCTTGGTTTAGCAAAGTCAAAAGTGAAGGAGGTTCTACCCACCTCAACAATTAGTTCTTAGTTGCCCAAGCCTAATCATAAGTTTGTGGCCTTTTCTCCAAATTTGACACTTTTGGTGTTTGGGAGGAGATTCAACTTTAGGGATTTGGGGTTTACAACTTAGGTCACCATCACTTTGAAAACAATAAGAAGAATCATGAGTATAATGACCACATGAAGAACATGAGTGTAGATCAAAATGAGAAACTAATACATTACCATGACAACCTCAATAAGAATACAATTTTGATTGAACAAGTTTGACATTGGCAAAGGAAGATTCAATTTTAAATTTATTAGTAAGCCCTCCATAGACAAATTTGATGGGTTTAGAATACTTTGGTACATTCGATCCGATAAAGCCCTTAAAACTAAGACCATAGAACCAAAAACCACCAAAATTGTGAATTGCCCTAGTTGGCAATTTTTCCCCCAAGAAAATATGTTTTCAAACAAAATCATGGTCAACATTTATTGATTGATTTTTTTTGTTTAGACACATTAAACATCCACGAAGGATGAAATTTTTTATAGGGAGGGAGATATTAGAAGAGGGACTAGAGTTAGGAAAAGAAGTTAGGGTGATTAGAGAACATATTTCCTTGATTGCTCGCTAACCTTTAGAATAGGGTCAATTTACAAGCGTTGGGCCAGATTCCTCTCAATTATGGGAAACACTAGGTCAACAAAAAGGAAAAGCAAAATCTATTATCTCCTCAATTTTTTTATAAACCCCACCACATGAATGTACTATAAATTTATATATATTTAAAAAATAAATATTATAAATTAAAAATATTTTAATATTGTAATATATATTTGTAAATTATAAATATTTTTAATATTTACAAACTATGAAGTGTTTTTTTTTAAATATTCTTATTTTTCGAATATTTTTAATTTTATTAAAATAAAAGTTGTTTAACTTTCAAATATATAATTTATTTTTTAATATTTTAAAAATTAATTTAATGATACAATTTTAATAATATTATTAATAAATATGTATTAAAATTAATATATGAATTATTCACATATTTGACGGCCCAAACTCATACCCATTCTCATATGAGGACTAGCAACTTATTTTTGTTCGTTTGAAGTCACATTACCTTGTTTAGAAACTTCTAGTGGTATTCATGGATATTCATTTTTTAGGTCAATTATTAGCTATATAGGGTATACTCTTTGTGCCATTGAATAAATTTCATGAGAAGTGTAATCATGGAATTTAAATTTGTTTAGGGTTTCATTGATTCCAAATGTTTTGTTTGTAGGTTAAGTGTTAGGATTTTAGGATCTTTTTTGCTTCTAATATTATAATTGAAAGTCATAATGTTTTTATTATATTAATATTATATAATTATTAATTAAAACATGAATAAAAGTTTGACAACATTCAAATCTAAAAGTGTGAAAGTCAAACCTTTTTTTGAAAGGTTTAGGGGAATCTTGGAGCTTGATTAAAAGTGATAAAATTATGAAAATAAGCATACCCCATGAAGGCTTGTGTGGTTTCAAAGGCTTTAAATTGGGCTTGGTGGTTCGGACTTCGCCCCTCAACCCTGTGCTATATCACAATAGGGAGCATGTTAGGGGCACTACTCTCGAACCTTGTGAGGGGCACTACCCCTTGACCCTACTAGGGGCACTACCCCTAGATCTTGGCGATGAACACCACCCCTGAGGGATTGCACTCAAACCCTTGTGAGAAGCATTACCTTTCGACGATGCTAGGGATTCCCACCCTAGATCTCTTACTTCATTTTTATTTTCTCACTATATCTCTATGCTATTAAAATGCCTTGAAATTAAAAAAAATTGTAGATTTTCCTCTATTTTTATTTTTTAATGATACAATTTTTTCCAACTTTTTGAAAAACTTAAATGCTTTTGATTTGCTGGTTTTTTCTCCAAAAGATTTTTGTTGCTATAACTAAGACCAAATTTTCCCTTGTTTGTTTTTTGAGACCCCCTAGACTCTCAAAATGGGTGTTGATTGAGAAACAATAAAATTAAACATTTTGCTAGATTCAAATACATTTTTTGACAAAACTTTGTTTGACTTAGGCACAACATTTTTCCTATGCAACACAAGAGAAGATGGAACATATGTTTGTTTGATTTTGAATGCAATATTTTTTTCTTTTTCACTTGCCTATTATGTGGAAGTGTTAGACAGAGCATTCTACTCAATATCCTTCTTTTGTACTTAGGCATTAGGTGCTAGATCTTGTAACTTATCTATCTCTTGTCATACCAAAATATATTGAGTACAAAACTTCATAGTGGTAAGCTGAAATTGCCTCAAATAGTCTTCTATTTGATTAGATTCTCTTGAGTTGTCAATTTTAATCTGTAAAGATAAAATGCCATCTTCATACAAAGTAGATCTCATAATGTAGGCTCAACCAATAATACTCAAAAAACTAGATATCTAATTTGACAGATCTTAACCTTAGATGTATAATTTACACACACTCCTTACAAACACTTATTTCTTCTTATCATGCAAAAAAACACCTTATAATTACAAATCAACATTTTATATCTTCTGTTAAATCAAAGCTCTTATCAATCTAAGATTGTGGTTATATTTTGTAATTTTCTACGTTCTTTTTAATATAACAGTCTTCTTCAATGTGAATTACAATGAGCGGGGAAAAAAAATTTGAATTAGCCATGCGTGCTCAATGTGGGAAGAGTGCAACGGCTCTCTGTGGGCAGGTTGCAGTGCCTTCTGTGGGTGCATCTGGTTTGCTTCTGGCAGGGAATGGCGGGGGTTCCTCTATTCCTGGTTCTATTTCGTGGGTTGTCGTGGGCAATTATGGACTGTGTGTGCGGACAGGTCTGTGCCTCTACCTAATGGTTTCGGCTTCAGCTAGGGTCCAACCTCTGCCTTATGCCTGAGGCTCCCCTGTAGTGGTTTGTGGGCCTGAGGTTGCTGAGTATGAGGATTTCTATGTGCGTCAGGGTGTGGTCTGTAAGTTTAATGGCTTGTGGCCCACCCTCCCTGATCTCCACGAGTGGATTTTTGTTTCTTGGAAGCCCATTGTTTCTGGACAAATTGACCTCTATCCCAGTGCTAGAGGTTTCTTCTATGCAACCTTCTCTACCCCTAAGGCTCGTGACTATGTGTTGGACCAGGTTTGGATGTGGGGTGTTCATTCAATGTTCATTCGACCTTGGTCTCACTCTTTCAATCCCCTTACGAAGCCGTTGAATATCAGACTAGTTTGGGTTCGATTGTCAAATCCTCCCCTCCAGTTTTGGGAGGATTCGTGTTTTGAAGCTATTGGCAACGCCATTGGTAATTTCTTGAAGGTGGATTCTATGTCTCGAGATCTTGGGCATACTACAATGGCTCGTATTTTAATCGATCTAGATATCTCCAAACCTCTCCATGGTGATGTGGTCTTGATGGTGGGGGACAGACCTTGGAAGCAGCTTCTAGACTATGAGGGGCTCCTTTTTCGTTGCAAGCGTTGTTTCTCTATTGGTCACTTGGCCTCTGGTTTCCCTCTTGCTCGCCGCAAGGGTGCTGCTACTTGGTGGAAGAATGCTCTCACGAACCACCTCACGGTTGGCTCCCCCGTTCCAGATGTTTCCTCTAAGGAGGGTGACCCTGAGTCAGAGTCTCCCCAGGCTCCTCTTTCGTCTTTCCCCTCTGCGGAACCTTTGTTGCCTCGTTTTGCTATCAATGTCCTGTCAGAACCTGCCCGTCCCTTGTTGAACGCTTCTGATGATCCTTTGATTGCTCTTGTCTCCTCCTCTTCACTGCTGTCTTCCTCGCTGTGTGGTGGCTCCTTGCCCAAGGTGGCAATTGTGGATCCGCTCCTTTCGCCTCGCTTGGTGGATCTCGATTCCGAGCCCTCTTGGTCGGTCGTGCTGAGAAAGAAAAAGGGTCTCCCTAAATCTGTTGCCTTTTTGTGGCCTCAGGTTCAGGGAGTTAGGTTGGCCCCCTCTGGTTCTAGGGTTGTCTAGTCCTTGTTTGTATCCTTCAACTGCCGATCAGCTGTTTCTGTTGTTTTCTTCTAGTTCTTGCTCTGGTTTGAACTATGCTTTGTTTTGGCCCTTTGGGTTTACTGTGTAAAGGGTACAACACCCTATAAATGCTACTTACTTTATCAAAAACAGTCTTCTTCCAATTAAAACAAAAAAAGGCTCTTATCTCTTTTTGATATTGCATCTACACTAACACAAAATTACATTCTTATGACAGCCTTTAAAAAATGCGATATAAACTTTCAACCCCAAAATCTTTGATCAAGCTAACATACGAAAATAAACATCATACCGTTTCAAAACATCTTGTCATTTCTTTTGTATGAGATTCCACTCCAAACAACTTGCTCCCTTATGTATTTATCATAGAGCAACAACAAATGAACAACCATATTCATTAGCGTGGCATGGATTGCATGGCAATTATTGGCATTGCAACAATCACGACAAAGAACAATATCACTGTCTTATTCTCTTACGATCTTTTCAGAAGCCTTGTGAGGTAGAATACGTAGTGGCCAGATTTTTCTCCTTTCTATGCTTGTCTCTAGCCACTCAGAATTGCACGCCATAGACCTACACCTCCAAGTAACTCAGATAATAATAAACAACAATATCATGCAATGCTCGAATAGAATATAACACTCGTAATGTTGATGCATAGTAGCAAACAAAAACTTAAAATGAAAAGGAAAGAAAAAAAAAACCTGTTTCACGCCTTTTCCAAATCTATTCTATTGATGCCAAACATTGAAAAGGCTATATTGAGAATAGCTTTGATCATGCAGTTTAGAAATATGCTCCAAAATTATTGGCTCCAACATCGATCAAAATCCTCATAAAAATCACACCACTCTCCAGCATCAATGACTCAATCTTCTACAAAATTACTCAAAATTCAACTCATTCCAATGGAATCGTAGTCAAAAAGATCAGTTCAAATTCTTTTCTAGGTTCATCTCCTAAGTTTGAAGGGTGCAACCTTCATCACACGCCACTGGGTATTTGATTGTATGGTCTCATAGTAGGGACCAAACTTTACCATGTCTACATTCAACACAGAAAATAAATGAGATTTATAAAGGAAATGAACAAACCAAAGTAGTTAATGACAATACCAATTTGCAGGCTCCATGAATAACTACTACTTTATAGTCCTTTCTACTTTGGAATACAAAATTTAATCTTTCGCATCACTGGCCTGGTGTCATTATTGTTCTAATACCAAATAAAAGATTTTATAAGAAGAACAATTAATTTATAATGATTTGCAACAGCAAAACAATGTAAAAGTGGAAGTCTCTTCAAATATCCATTTTCATTGAATTCAAAGAAAAAAAGTACATTTATATAGAAATGACTTATAACTGAATAGAGACTAATTCCTTTCTAACTACCTACTAACAACTAGCTGCTTGTTAATGAAAATAGCAAACAATGTTCCTTATTCTTTCAATTTTTTCATCAAGTACACAAGTTGGGCTTGACTTTAAAGTATGCCTCAGGTCACCAGAAACGTGAAGGAAGGAAAGTCATAGTTGTATTTAACCAATTCTCTGGAACTATGGTCAGAATTTGGATGCTTGATGGCCACAAAATTACACTTGATCCCTGAACCTGTGAAGATTTAGAAAACACAGGAACAAAGAATAGAGAAAAGAATTCTTTTACACAAACACAGGGCTTCTTTTATTATTTCTCTAATGATTAAATCCATTACAATGACCTCTCTTTGTAGAGGGTTTTTTCATTACATCTTCCACGTGCAATTTATCATGCAGATTACAAACAACTATTTTAAATAAAGAAATCCGCATGAAACAAAATCCAACATGCAACATGCAATCTAATCTATGCATGATATTCAGCGGCGGTAGAACTGAATCTCAAGCATCAGTTATCAACAACCTGACCAACTATGTCAACTGAGAGCTTAATATTTCACCTTAGGTGCCTTCAATCTTCATGAGCATGAATGGCCGCAGCTAAATAAACTGACCTGAAATTTCTGTTATGCAGGTAGACTTACTGAAAAATAGGCTTGGTTTCGATGATGCATTCAACTACAAGGAGGAACCAGACTTAAATGCTGCTCTTAAGAGGTAAGAATTTTCAATGTGACTCATAGCCAACTTAAAATCCTTGTAATTTGATACTAATTTAATGGAGCGTTATCTTTTCAGTCTCTTAGATGAATGTTGAAAGGGACCTATAATGGGTTTTACTCCAACAAGAAACAGAATGAAAGATTTTTTTTAGTTTTTATTCCATTTTTTAAAAAGTTTGTTTCATTTTTCTATTTACTTGTGATTTAGTGAAATGAATGGAATTGTTTGGGAATTGGAAACAACGGCCAATTTCATTCGCTTTTATCTCTTTGACATCACAATTCTTAGAAGATTTCCAATGATAATCTACAAATGAAAATATTTTTGCAAGATTCAAATTTTATTAATTCTTCACACATCCAATTGATATGATTAATTTTGATGATTTGTTCAACAAGCCAATTACACCTCTAGAAGATAAAAAGTTGCGAATCTACGTTCTTGTTCATTTGTTACAAACATGCTGCATTAGAAATCCCTTCATGTATGTACTAGCACACATCTCAACGGATGTGCAATGACAGATCAACAAATAGCCAAAGTGAAAAGGACAGACTCCACTAGTAATTGAAAAGATAGACTTAATTCACAACATAGCTTTCTCAAAGACAAATAAGAATTCTTTCTCTACCCAAACATAAATTTGTTCACATATACCATAGGCAATTAGAATGCAACAACCAACATCCAATAGTTGTAGGGAGACTCGTCCCAACCCCCTGGGACGCGTCTCGGGGACTAGGATGTGTTTTCCCTACAGGAGAGTCTCAAAATTAGGAAACTTTTTTCAAAAAAAACCTAAATTGCAACGCATGATATCATTTAAGTCCCTGTTTGCCTATTGCGCAATCTTATTTTCTCCCGTCAACTGTATTTTTCCACTCAACCAGGGATATCTGATAGTTTTTCTCCAGCATATATGTGCTTTTGCCTCTCTTTATTACTAAAAAGAATGGCATCTCCAAGTATTGCCGTCTCCTATTTTTCAAAAATCAACGTATCAATACTGGTACCAGTACCAATACCAATCTCTTGGCAACTTTTCTACACATGTAATATCCAATGCCAAGGAAGAGATCTTTCAACATTATCATTGGAAGCATAATTATTAATAATCCCTAAAGAGTGGTTAGCAATATTAAAGAGAACCCGTAAAGCATGCTTAGTGGGGACACACCTGTGAGCCACTAGATGTTGCTACATAGACAAAATGAAAGTGCAATCCTCCATGACTTGGGTCATGATAATTAAGCAAAAGTTACTTTTTGATTAGTACATGACAAATGACAAATAATAATAATAAAAAAAAAAAAAACCAACCATGAAACCTACAATTTTTAACTCCTATGAAAAAAAAAACATCAAGCTTGGGAAATCTTTATCAAACATCATGCATGATGCAGAAGAGGAGAGTTGAGAGGCATGTCATCTTCATCAAGCTCATTAAGAGCTCCGTAACTATTCTTCAAGAAGTCTTTTGTGAACGATGCCATTTTTTTTTGGAGAGTGAGACCCCATAGGCGCCTTCTTCTAATCTAGAACAAACTCACCTTCCTTTCTCCCATGACTCAAGCTATGGGAGCAACAAGAGGCAGGAGGAAAGGGTGGTCAAGAGGCTAGTTGTGACAAAAGAACGCTAGCAAGAGGTGGTGTTCTATTAAAATGAGGCTTGTTTGCCACTTGTGACAAGGTTGAGAGTCAACCACATCCTTCTCCTTATTAGATTTTGAAACCTAATGCCCAATAGCCAGTGTTTGAGGACCATCACCTTTAGCTCTACAATTATGAGCATTTCTTTTAATACTTATTGTAGGCCAATTATCCTCTACCTTTTGAGGTGGAGAATTGCTAGTAAGATGCTTAGGTTGAGACTTAGGGCGTTGGATGACTAGAGGATAATCTCAGATTTTTTGGTTCAAGGATTGGCATTGATAACAAGTTTATGGCAAGTTGAGACTCACAACCCTTTGGGTATGACTCTCAGTTGCTATTTGGACTTCTATGGAATCCTTGAGGTCCTTGGATAGGTCAATCTCATCACAGACTCTTTTTTAGGGTAGGCTAAGAAGAATCATTCTCTCTCAACATGGATAACATGTCCTAGTGAGGCCGCAATATGGTCTAAAAAGGGCTAGAGTGGCTAGGGAGACCATGGAGTTCAACCCTGATTGGAATTTAGAGAGACTGTTCCTTGGAAAGAATGAAATCTCAAGTCCACTAGGTAAAGACTAACACAGAGGAACAAATGTACTAGGGACCACACTCAAAGATGGCCTTAGCAAAGAACCCTTTAGTGAGGTTTTGAAAAACCTCCATGGAGATGCTATGAGGGATCCAAGTGGAGTTGACCTAGCATGCTTTCAAAGGGAATTATACTTGCAAAATACTAAGAAGGGTGTAGTCTTGCGTTTTCAAAATCCCGAATAGACAAAACAACATTAGGACTAGAAGAGTTACCTCATGAACCACTTTTGGAATGAACTTGTGAGGGTACTTTAGAGCCATTTTCCTGCACATCCAAGCTAGTGACCACAGCATCAAATGCTGGGCCACTTTCACCAGTAATCATTAAAAAGAAAAAGAAAACTGCTGGAGGTGAAGGAAGCTAAGAAAAACTGCCATGAATGTGGAGATCTTCCCTAGATAGCAGTCTGAAACAAGAGTGACATGGACAAAGAAATGACACAAGCAGGAGCATGCAGACCATGCCTAAAACCTAGCAGAGCCTCCCAACAAGATAACGTTATTATTTCCTCTACATTCTTTTGTGTTACATACATGGTATGTGATTATACTCTGCAAGTTGTGCAAATTGGTATGGTTGCATTTTTCTGTAAATATTGATCAGCTAGCCTTCCTGGAAACAGCTTCATGACATGCAAAACAAATATGAGGCAGAACAATTATTGCCTCAGTAGGCAAAGCCAAGGGATCTGATTTAATTGCAGATAATGCAAAACTTTTAAAAAAAATAAAATAAAATCTACGACTCAAGAATTCCTCAATTAGATCCTCTGTTAGCTGCATAGAATAATCAACATGATGCTGCCTTGCATGATTGGAAATACAAGGCCATGTGATTTGAGATATAGGTATCCCATTGAAATGAAGATACTGAATTGTGCACAAAAATCAGAGTTGAGAAAAATAAAACAAAATCCAACAGCCCACAGAAAAGGCAACACAAGGTGGCATGCCATTGACGAACATGATTTTAATTCCAAAAACTTGTTGACTCTGCATTTTGGGGAAAAGGCTCAGATGTTAGTCTTTCTAGACCTTATAGGAAAGAATTTTCCTGATGACGTCATTGCTTGTCTGATGTTATCTTGTGTTCTTTGCCCCTATATATGTTGTGTTTCTTCGGAAATGAAAAAACACTTTTAGATATACTACTTAGTATTTTTCTATTAAGTAAATTATCTGTGAAATGAAAAGTACAGATTGCAGAGCAACAGACATTTATTTATGATTATATGCATCACCTATATTAGTCCTTGATGTCTTCTTAAATTTATATTCATTGTTAAAATCAAATTAGCAAGAAGCTGGTAAAAGTCTCTCTGAAAGATCTTCTGAGTTTTTCTTAATGGTGATGATGCGAGTACTATGGTGATATCATTGCTGTCATGTAACTCTTCAATAGTCAGCTTATACAAGAGACAAATACATGGGAAACTGGGTTATTGATAGACCAGTTAGCAGTGAAACTTTGTTACTTATAAATTTATAACTGATGATTTCTTACATTGTAGAAAACATTGATAAAGGCGTGGTTTCATATGATTCCAGGTATCTCCCAAATGGAATTGATGTCTATTTTGAGAATGTTGGCGGCGATATGCTTGAAGCAGTTCTTGAAAACATGAATGTTCATGGACGTATTAATGTCAGTGGGATGATCTCACACTATAATCTGGAGGAGGGAAAAGGTATAAGAAACCTTACACAATTGATTTTTAAGCGCTTAAAAATGGATGCTTTCCTTGCACCCGATTATGTGCACATGTACGCTGAGTATGTTGAGAAGGCAAGAGAGTATCTGAAAGAAGGGAAAATAGTTTACATTGAAGATATTGCTGATGGTCTAGAGAATGCACCATCAGCATTTCTTGGGCTCTTTCAGGGTAAAAACATTGGAAAACAGGTTGTGCGCATATGTGACAAATAAAGGAAAAGAAACACACAAGACTAGTGATTACAATTGTCTGCAAATAAACTTATTTGTATTCAAGAATATTAATGCAACATATTTGTTTGTATTATAATGGGGATAATGGCTGACTAAAGTTACTTCTGTTGATAGTCTTCTATATTGATAAAACCATTTCCCTATGGTAATCAATAATGAAAATTTAATGCTTGGCATCGAATGTTTTTCTTTTTCTCTAATGGCAGTTTAGAATTATATTCTTGTATAAATAGCACAAGAATATTTACGCTTCAAGAAATATGATTTTTTCTGTCAATTATAAACACAATAAAGAGAGGATTGGTACCGTAGAGGATGAAATTGGCTATCACACAAATAAATGGAAATTATGAAAAATTGTTTAAAAAGTAAAGTAATTGGGCAGATATTTAGCAAATTATAGAAGAAAGTGTCCAAGATTGTATACCTAATAAAATTGATCTAGGCTATAGTAGATTCTTGGATCACATTCTCTCTTTGGAAGAAATTGAACCTACTCTTTTCTCCATGACAATTGATAAAATTCATGGTTCTAATGGTCTTCTAGGTGAATTTTATCAAATTATGTGGAATCATATTAAAGGTGATTTTTATATGCTTTATTTAAAGGCTCTTCAAAATGGATCATTGGGTCCTTATATCAATAAAGGGCTAATCAAACTTATCCCTAAGGGGAAAAATGAAGATACTCTTACTGGTTGGCGGCCAATTACTTTATTAAACACCTCCTATTAAATCATTGCAAAGGCTTTAGCTTTCAAAATTAAACCTATTTGTAACATGCCCATTGTTCTACTCAGTAACTTGCCTATGTTTTAACCTCAAGTAAATAATTTAAGCATCTAGCCTTCATTAGCAATAAAAATTTTCTTTTCAAATTAAAAGATAACATGCACATTTGAAATAAACATCTTTCCAAACTTTCCTATTGCATTATATCAAAGTATTACAATTTTTCAAATAATTGATTTCACATTTCATAATTTCATGATAACATGTCACCTTTACAATTTTTCCATAGAAACGGATACAAAAATACATACAAAGCTCCATTGAGCTTACTAACAATAGATATATGAATGGTCCAGGTGCTCTCCATCAAATCTCGGTCGCTAATTGATGAGGAGAAGCATCACTCAAGCACTTTTCCGCCAACAATGGACTAACTGTGGTCCCCGCACATCTGCCTTGAACTTGGTAAGATGGCTCTACCTTTCAACGAAGAGACTGGTTTGGTAACCTCATAATAATAATGACTTTCCATGAGCTTGGTGTTGTGTCCTACATATCTAGAACTGTCACACAATAGCTACAACCTATCATATGACATTACCTATCTAGTATGTAAACCCGGATCATAGTGAACTGATAGTGTAAACAATGGCAACTTACACTACTTTGGCCAAAGTATTCATCACCCCTAGTTCAAGATGGACATCACACATTCACCCACCTTGCTAGCTTGATTTGTATTTGACCAATATTCTATGCATAAGTTATCCCCTTTCACCATGGAATAATATAACCCCAGGAACAACCTATTACCTCTTACGTTTACTATGACAATTCATCTAAGTAATTCAAAGTAATTATAAGACTCATCTAAGTTAAGCATTCGCTATATAAGCTCTAATTATAACATAGTATTTAATGCTACTATAAACACACATTCCTTTTTATGGAATATATACACACACTCAAGCAATAAAGATCCTTAGACCAGGTACATCAAGAAATCTTTCACTTTCACATAGGAAGAGAATAACCTTTCCAAAGTAAACAATTAAACAAGTTTCCAAACAAGGCAAATGACAACACACAATCTTTTTGAAATTCATACAAAACATAAAAGATTAGAAATCAGCATGCTTGTTTATCCAAAGCTCCAATCATTTAAATTGGATTCCTAGCTCAACCTTCCTGAAATCAGAAAATTCCCAACTATCTCTCTTCCACTCACCAAAATCTTCACTCAAAAACCTCTCACAAACTATCAAAAATCTCCCACAAACTCTCAAACTTAGAAAATCAAAAGGACATCAATTCAGAAAATAAGCATCAAGTGTGCATAATGTGTCCCAATTGAGGGAGAAAGCACCTCCATTTATACACAAATGTGAGCAACTATAGGCTAGAAACAAACTATCAAAGATGACACTTCTCAATCCAAAAGGTTCCACTCAGCAAGAAGAAGAAAATGTGGCAGCTAAAATCATTGCACAGTAAACACATACACAACCAGATTTCACTATGCAGAATGAGTCACCCATTCAAATGGACAGCAAAAATTACAATAAAAAATGCAAGGTTAATGTCTTCTACAGGTCAACTCATTTGGCCAACTTCTCATTTGACCATTTCCTATATTTCGATTTGCTTCATATGTTGGAATTCATATTATAGTTTAGACTTCTAATTGGTTCACCCTATTCACAAGTTCGTGCCACATTATACCTTATGCACCCTATTTGTTTGGTTGATGTTTGCTAATGACTAGGTCAAAGTTTCCTATACATTGCATATCCACTTTTCCCTCATGTTTGACCCAGTCTTGGAAAATTATCTCACACGGCTTACATTTGTTTTTATGCGCTTTACTCTAGCGCTGCCAATGTTTCATATTTCACAGCATTTTAAATACTTTAAACATTGCTTATGTTTATGTGATGCTTCAAACTTAAGCACTCTTCCCTTTATCTCAACACCATATACTATATGTGTATGTTGTGCACTATACATAGTATATGTTGTATTTAATATGTTATGCGCTTAATAAATAATTCAGCGCTATTTTGAAATCATTAACACATATATTAAATTTATACATAACAAAATATGTATATATATATATATCAACTTATAAATTTATAAAATACTTTATTCGATATTCGAATACATATTCACATATTTCACATATTGATGCATGCATATATATACATATATATTACATATGTATATATACACATATATATACACTAGTATGGGCGTTTCCTTTTCGTTAATATATATGCATATGTTAATATATATATCATGCCCTTGATATATAAACACGTATATTCAAAGTCTTATCGATTGATATATATACACGAAGTGTGTATATATATATACATATATATATCACCTTGTCTGCTTGATACTCCCATGCATATGGGTAATCTGTCCATGAGCATGTGTAGATACGTCTATCTACGTATACTCATGCATGTATTTACTCATGTGTATGAGTTTATCGTTGACACATACATATATACATTTTTTGTATATATACCCCATTGATCAAATATAAACACATAAATAAGGACTCACAACTGACAAGGAGATTCAAACACATAACCTAAATCAAAACATTCAAAGATAAAATCACATCTTCTATCCACACTCAAACAAGACCAAAGGTAACTTACTATTTCCCTAGCAATTGACCCGACTCAACCAAACTAGAAGTGAGTGTGTGAAAGCTCAGTTTAGGTCCTATTAAGGGTTACCAGACCAAGTTCTTCTCTTGAGTGATACTTCCCCTCTCTTCCAGAAGCTTGATTCTATTCCCGCATCCAACTTAGTACATAGAAATAGTAGTTAGCCAAAACAAATACATTGATTTGCATCATATATTTCACAATCAGAATTATCATATAACATCAAATTGAATCAAACATGTATTCTTCATATTTCCAAAATACATAAAGCATAAATACATCCATTTAAAGCATTTTCACCCAACTACGTAAAAGTAAATAAGTAGTAACACATCAAGGTGTAACACTATTGTTCAAGGTATTATGAGAGTTTTAAAAATTAGATTTATAAAAGGCATCTATATATATTGGGCAATCTAATGTTGGCTTGGGAGACTATTGAATGAACTCAACAAACTAGTAGAAATGCTTTGGTGGTCAAGTCAGATTTTGATAAAGCATATGACAAAATTCGTTGGATCTTCATTCTTACAATACTACATCAGTTGGGCTTTGTACCAAAAATTAGGGATCATGTTCAAATGTTGTTTAAGGATGTCAATTCCCATCTTATTATCAATAAGACTATGTCAAAATCCTTTGAGCTACAATACTTTATAAGGCAGGATTATCCTCTATCTCCCTTTTTATATGTGTTTGTTGTAGATTCCTTTGGATATCTTCTTCAATGAGCTAACTAGATGAATTTTATTAAAGACATTGTTATTCCTCAAAATAAAGTGGCTATTAACTCCCATTTTGCTTATGACAGTATGTTGTTCTTGCAAAATTTTGAAGAAAAATTAAACAATACCTTGGGCATTTTGAACATGTATTGTGCTATTTCAGGTTCTCAATTAGCTCATAATAAGACTAAATTTCTTATGTGTCAGCTTGGTCTTATCCTTCACTGGATTCCCAAAGATTGGAAACAAATCAAAAATGGATAGACAACTAGATATCTGGGCATTCCTTTTGGGTTGGGGGTCTCTCTTTCTAATATGTGGGGTTGGTTTTTAAATAGACTTAAGAATAAGTTGTTTAATTGGGGCAACAAATTCTTATCCCTAGCTGGAAAAATTCAAGTTGCTAATAGAATACTCATTGCTACCCACGTGTACTACTCATCCTATTAGATGTCATCCAAACAAGGTTATGAAGATTTAAACAAGATTATTCAAAAAAATTATGGGCAAATTGGGATGATAATGTTGGATTTATTGATTCTTCTTGGTTTCACTGCATTCAACCAAGATGTAAACTAGGTCTTGGACTTATTGATCCTAAAACCCAAGGACTATGTCTTTCTTCTAAATGGAACATTAGAGCTACCAATGGACATAAGCCATGGAAAATTTTAGTTTGTCATTATATCATGGAAGTTTCAATTAAAAAGAAGAGGCAAGATTTTAATTGGTTAGATAAAATGCTCCTATCTCCTTTCTTAAAATCAGTAAGTCATTTCCTCTTCAATCTATTTGGAAAGTGTGGCAAAGAGTTTATAATTTTTTAAAATTTTGAATGACTTTTCATTGCAGTATGGTTTCAATTTTGCTTCATCTTCAATATGGTGGAATAAATTGATAAACTGCCATCATCAACCATTGGCTATATTAGCTTTCCAAGATCTGCTCACTACTTTTTCAAAAAAGGGGTTCATCAATTTAAAAATATTTGGGACTTTAATATTTTTGATTGGTCCCTATGAACGAGTATTAAGAACAGTATGGGTTGAGTAATAAGAACAATTAGCTCTTAATTTTTGTTCAATCATTAGTTCCTATTGATCTATCTATGAAACTTTGTACTCAAAGGATGTGTAATTTTTTAAGGATTGGAAATAGTTGTCCTTCAATCATTTTAATCATTTTTTCTCTAAATAAGGTTTATTTTTCAATCTTTCCTAGCTGGCCTATTATCCCTTGTTTAAACCAAAAATGGAAATGTAAATTTAGCTCTAAATTTGGGTCCAAAATGTGTGTTCAAATATGAAAATCTAAAGTTGATTTTGATATGCAAGTGATGGCTTGGAAAATATTACATTGCAAACTACTTGTTTGGGATAGGTTAAAATATATTATGATTCAGCTAGCCATTGTCTTTTTTTCCAAAATGTTGAAAATATGAAACATATCTTATGGGATTGCTTATATGTCAAGAAACAATGGTTTGTTGTGTTTAGAGACTTCTCTACAATTTCCAATCATGACTTAAATTGGAAGGAAGCAATTTTGGGTTTTGGCATGGAGAATGACATGATTGTTGATTCTATTAAACAAGCTATTTTAAATCATATATGAAAAAATAGATGTACTTTTGTATTTTCTTCAGGTGGTTTTCTTGTTTTCATAGCTCCAAAGTTTTGTGCAAAAAGAATGCTAAAGTCATGGATTGCTTCAATGAGTTAAAGAATTGGTTATGATGTTTCAACTAACAACAAGCTTAGCCAATGTAAGATTATTATGCAGCTCATGCAATTATTGCAACCTTTATGACTATGTATTTATTGATTGTATAGTGATTTTTTCAGCTACTCACATGGATTGCTTCAAAGAGTTAAAGAACATGTTATGAAGTTTCAACTAACAACAAGCTTAGCCAATGTAAGATTATTATGCAGCTCATGCAATTATTGCAACCTTTATGACTATGTATTTATTGATTGTATAGTGTTTTTTTCAACTACTCATTGGTAGCTTCATTCGTGTAATGCTTTGATTCAATATAAAAAAAAAACAAAATGATTCCACAAGAAAAAAATTATTATAAATATTTAATGGTGAGAGATTACTTACACTTTCATAATTTGTATATTCAAATTATATAAATACATAAACAAAACATAAATTAATCTAGATAAATAAATTAAGATTCATCATATATAAAAGTAAACACATTATTGGCATCCAAATAAATAAGTTATTATATGTTAATTAAAAGATTAATTTTATTTCACTAGATTGATTTTAAAATTTCATATTTAATTCAAAAAATATTAATAATATATAAAAATCTTATTTATAGTTTAAAATTTTATATTATTATTATATTTTTAAAAACTCTTTATAATTAATTATATAATATTTTTAAAATTCATTTAAAATATTTACAAATTTTGAAAATAAATTTAATGATATTTTACATATTAAAATTTAAAATCATATGTGGGTCCCCTCGCAGGGGACTAGTCTCACCTCAGCTTCAACGAACATAATGTATTAGAATGATGCAAGACCATTGAGAAAGATTTGACCATAGAAATAACATCTAATATCAATAAAAAAAACTTATTTAAACATATAGCTTATTGTATAAATCATAGCTTACTTTCATTACAAATCATTAGTATTGTTTTAATTATTCAATTTTAAATTATTAATAAATATATTATAGTTATTATATCTACTCTCTATTTAGATTGATTACAAATTGTTCAACTTGAAATTATAATTGCTAAAAAAAATATTTCTATTGCTAATGCATAAATTTAGTAGAAAGAAAATACATGGAATTCCATGAACGTGCATAGTATAAGAAATAATATGGAGATAAAATCTCTAGATACTCTTACATTCCTTTTTAAGTTACAATTATTTTTAAAGAAACATAAAATAGAAAATTTAAATTTTTGTATAAATCATAGTTTTACAATTCTTTATTTTGTAGTATTGCTTGATTAAGTTAAATTCGGGAAGGGTCGAACCCGTAACAAAGCAGCCATAGAGGAAAAAGAAAGGAGTCTCCTAAGAAGTGAGACAACGGAAAATAAAAGCAACAACCGAGAGACCAACCAAGCGAAGGAACAACACAAGAAACAGATGTTGGTAATGGACAAAACCTAAAAACTAGCAATAAAAGACAACTCAAGGCAGTTTGAAACCAAACTTGAGAAGATACCTCAATTGAGGGGCAACACTAGAATGGAAAGATATAGAAGCATTACTAATCTCAAAATTGAACTTCCTTTTTATCTTGCTCAAGGAACCATTACCAACAACACATTGGGGATCCAATGGAGGAGTCACAACGGTCTGCTCAAGATCCTTACCTTTGTGGGAAAACATTGTAGTATCCAACACAACCTTGTCATTAGGTAGAGGACACTACACAACAAAATTGGGCAAAGGCAGCTGAGAGGAATCATACCGAAGTTCTTGCACCCAAACCCCAGGCTTAGAGCAAAGATTCACCCTCTTGGGCAACTTTGAACCAGCCTCAACCAAGACAGAAAATATAGCATAAAGGAAGTTGGATCTAGGTTTAGTAACCTAATCCAAGGTTATAAATCGACCTAGTATTAGCAATATCCTAAAGAATATCATCATCCCAAAACTCTAAAGGGAGCGTAAGGAGACAAAACTAGATAGGGTGTAATGAAGAATATCATCATCCCAGAACTCTAAAGGGAGCGTAAGGAGACAAAACCAGATAGGGTGCAAATTAATCTTAGAAACATCAAATCCAACATACCAATTTTCTAAATGAAGAAAAGCATTACCAAACTACCAAGGGCCTCCCTTGCAAATGCGAGTGCAGTCCTCCATAGAATGAAAGGAAAAAAGCATATAACCATTCATCAAATCCATAATGCAAAGACCAGAAGTCATCCAACAATCAGAGGCCCGACTATGGATAATGTCAATATTTAGTCTATAATTGAAAAATCTCCCAATAAGAGAATCCAAACCATCCATAGATTAGTTGACCCACTCATCCAGAATAGTGAGAGAAATAGAAGAAGGAGCATGAGGAAACTCAGTATTGTTGAGCTTATCCTAAAAAGCCTCCTAAAAATAGCTCCAAAAATAGCAACTCCCTAAGGAAGAACAAAATACAGACTAAGGTTGTAGTATTGTTTCAATTGTTTAATCTTTAATATTTTTTTATAAAATTAATGTAATTGTATATTTTTAATTACTAATAAATATATTATAGCTTATATCTACTTTCTATTTATTTTAATTATAAATAGTTCAACTTAATAATATTGTTAAATTTATTTATTTTATTACTCATATATAAATTTTAATATAGAGAAAAAAAAATCCCTGAAATCTCTACAAGAACATGCAGAGGATCAAGATATAAATGATGATTTCACTAGAGTGATGAAGAGATAAAATCACTATTTAAAAAATTGAACAGTTTTGAGATCAAATATCTACATCCTCTTGCCTTCTTAAATTATTACTTTTAAGGAAACAAAGGATGGACACCTTACTTATAGTATAAATTATAATTTTATCTTCATTAAAAAACATTTGAAACTCTTTAGTTTGTAGTGTGATTTTAATTATTTAATTTTTCAATATTTTTATTTTCTAAACTTAATATTTTAACTAAATTAAAATAATTGATATACTTAATCAAAGAAAAAATAATGATATATAGATAAATATAATTTATTCCATGCATAAGAAATTTTATTTTTGTAAAATTATAATATTATTTCCCTCCTCCTCTCTCTCTCTCTCTCTCTCTCCCCCCTCCTCTATATCTCCCTATTTTATCCATATCTAGATCCCTCTTTCTCCCTCTCTCCCTATTACAAACATAACATGAGCCTATTTATAATGGAGCCTAATTATCTTCTTGATTCAGGATTTTTATTTTGGTCATGTTTGGATCTGTGTGATTGAAAATATGCGTATTAAAATGAAATAAATATTATTCAAGCACACCAATGAAACTTTAAATCAAAGGAAAACTGATTAAACAAAGTAAAGCAAACTCTCAATGCAGCAGCTCCTTTGAAGATGTCCCATTGTCCTCTATCTCCAGTATTTTTGCTAAAGCTCTCCGATTTGTATGCTAAGCTCCACAAAATGACTACTAAAGAACGAGATTTAAAAATAAATGCATACTATACTAAGAATGCAAGATTTTTGAAGGTTGATAATGGAGGAACGTTGGTTGCTCAATTCTGCAGCATAACGACGCAATGATGAAGAATGATAGAGATGGATTGAAAGATTGAGGAATGATTTTGGCAGAATGCGGATGTCTGAAGAAGATCCGATCCAAATGGCTTGTGAAAGGTTAGATTTATAGAGTTTTCGAAAGGATTTGATTGGCTGATTCGATTAACAGCCCGGATTAAGCTTGTTCGAACGGACGGCGGAAGATTTTCTAAAGTGGAGAAGAGGATGGAAGGTTTCCTTTTCTTCATTTTTCGTCATTGAGTTTCAAAGGGAAATTTCCATTTCAAAGGATGAGATAGAATTTGGAAGGGTGAGTTAGCACGAGTTAAAAATTAAATAAATTATATTTATTTAATTTAGAAGTGGAGATGAAAATGGAAACCCACATAATTAAATAACTCATATTTAATTATGTTTAAAAATGAAAATAGGGTAAGGAAAATATTAAATAAAATATTTAATATTTTAAATCGATTATGGGATGGAGAATATTCCATTATTCGAATTTTCAAAAATATTCAAACTTTAGAACCAAATGATAATTAAATATAAATAAATTATAAAAAATTATTTAATTTAATCAAGCGAAGGATAAAAGATGAGATGGAGAAGATATTCCATTATTTAAATATTCAAAATATTTAAACTTTAGAATACTATGATAATTAAATATAAATAAATTATAAAAATTTATTTAATTTAATCAAGTGAAAGGTGGAAATGTTAGTAATTAAATTATTTATTTAATTTAAGATAGAAGAATTTAGAAGATGAACATATAAATAAATAATTAAATTTATTTATATGTAGATGACTTTAGGGGAATTAATTAAATAACTTGTATTTAATTAATTACCAGAATTATTATAATGTGACCATTTTTACATGCATACATTTTGCCCCTCTTTGAATGTGATGTTCGAGATGATGAGATTTGTGTTGAGTAACATCATTTCAAAGAAGTTAAGGTATGGATAGAGGAGAATGGATAATGATAGAAAGATAGGATGATGGAATGATGATGCCCCCTCAAGAGGATAGGCGGGTTGAACAAACACGGGTAGGCTCTCAAAATGAAATGATAAAGGGAGGGATAAGACGAATGATGCAAGATAGAAAGTGGATGAAGGAGATGAATGATACTATGCTGCAATGAAGGTGAGCAACCATGATGTTTGATATAGCACTAGACGTTATGCACCAAGATATAAGGACCAAGGTGACGATGTGTCTCATGCCCCAGCATAATACAACCTTGTCTAGACGTATGAGGAAGTAGACTTAGAGCATTAAAGTCCTAATGCACAAAAGGTATGATATGACCTTAGATGCAAAGGATAGTGCAAAAATCTACTCCAACATACACAAGATATGAATATTAGCTAGAATGATACATATTTGATACAAATGCAAGATAAAATGATAACAAACACAAGCAAGCAAGCAAGCATGCACAAATGATACCAAAAACAAACAAGGTAGTGCCCCTGTCAAGTTGTAAACTATTGATTGATTGATTGATGATGATGATAGTGTTGTCATTGTTGGGAAGTGATATATCCCTAGAGCAACACAAGGATGACTGATAATTGATTAATTGGTTGATTTGGTTTACGACAAGATTAGGACCAAGACCAAAGGAGGTGATTGGATAATTTGACAAGATTGATCGACTTGATTGGTATGGATTAAGGATTGACTTGTATTTGGATTATTGCTTGGATTGATTCGATTGAGTTGATTGGATGCAATGGTTTTGATGAAGATGATTGATTTGGTTGAATGGTTGAATGATTGGATTGAGGTGATGGATTAAGTAGATGAAATTGGAAGAATTAATTGGATGGATTGATTTTATTGCTTGGATTTTGTTGGCTTTTTTATTTTTTTGGATTTTTGGGGATATTTTGATTTTTTTGGATTTTTAAAATGTTTTGATTTTTGGATTTTTGAAATGTCTTGTTTTTGGATTTTTGGGATTTTTGACTTTTGAAATGTTTTATGTTTTGGACTTTTGGAATGTTTTATTTTGGATTTTTGAAATGTTTTGATGTTTTTGGATTTATGAAATGTTTTGATTTTTTTGGATTTTTGAAATGTTTTGATTTTTTTGTTTTGTTTTGAAATGTTTTGGAGGTGTCAAAGGATGAAAATTTGAGTAGCCTTTGTGCTAGATACCAATGACAAGGGGAAAACCAAATCTAGGTGCAAGGAGATAGATGGGATTGATGGATGAAAGGATGGGTGATGGGATAAGGGATAAAAAGCTCATGATATATGGATGGATGATATGGATGTATGCATCATAAGAGGGTAAGGATGTGATTTCCAAAGACTATGTCGCATAGGAATAACATGCCCCACTCTAGGTACAAGACTTAGGATTTTTCATGACAAAGCTTATGGCAATAGAATAATGATAGGCTTGTTTGGAAGGATGAGGTATATCAAGAGATACCCAAGACATGTTTCAACATTTTGCCCCTATATCTTCATCAAGATCAAAAGAAGAAGGGTGGATGAATGGACTCAATATGAGAGGTATGATGGCTAAAGATGGTAGGTAGGATGGAAATGATAAGGCATGAAAAGGATACGTTGGATAGATAAGACATTGTGCCCCCAAGTGTAAGTGACATAGAAGATAAACCTACACATGACGCCTATTTGCTAGGTTTTCATCATGGTACTTATCCAGGGCGCCTGTTTACTAGGTTTTCACCGTTGGATGAAGGGATTTCTCTTTACTTTTTTTTCTTTTTATCTTTTTTTTATTTATTTTTTTTATTTTTATTTATTTTTTGGATAGGAGAAGTGGAATATGGATAGGAGGGACTCAAGTGTCTAGTTGCATGAAAGTTGATAGTCCCACTAGATGGATGTCGTTGCATGGACCATGTCAAATGTCATTATGCTCATAGATGTTGGTAAGGAATTGCATGAGTGTGAGATGGAGAAGGTAGATGATGGATTATGATGTGGATGATGGAGGACAATAATGGATTATGATATTGATTATGTAGGGAAGATGATAGGTATTATATGGGACTTATGGAAAAGATGAATTGGGAGGCTTAGCCAAAATCATGGACCATAGGAAGATGGTGGGGGAGATATGTAGGATAATGAGTGAAGGATGAGGAGATGGAGGTATGTGAAATTGTTGTGAAATGGAAGGGAACCATGACCAATGGTTGCACACACTGTGATAAACGTTGAAGTTTTTGATGTGAATGGGGTGTAGGAAGCAATGGAGATGTTTTCTTAGGAGGTGGTGGATGAAATGTTTTAGGTGCCCACATAGACTTCTAGTATTTTTATGACTTTTATTTTGCTTGTGGGTTTTGGGAATTTTAGATTTTTGAATGGAATGAGAATGTGGGATGGAAGTGGATGGTTGGGATTTTTGTGATGTGTATGCCTCATTTGACTTGTTTTCTTTTTTCTTAGGTACCCAAACCAATTTAGTTTTGGCCTTTACTTTTGGAGGTATGGGCTTATATAACTTTTTAGATGTACTTGGCTTTGATATTTTGTATTGATTTCCTAAGGCATGAGAACCTTTAGAATTTTTTACTTTATAGGTAGAGGCATTGAAATTATTTCTTTTGAATCCCATGGGTATGGTGGAATGGGTGGAAGCTTTATGTTTAGACAATGTGTGCATTGATTGGTCATGATTAAGATGTTTAGAGGATTTATGGATAGAGGGATAAGGGGATTGGATAATGGGGTATTAGGTGTTGGGAGAAGTGGAGGTAGATTAGATGGAGGGATATTAGGAGTTGGAAGTAATGGTGGAAAATTTGATGGAGGGATATTAGGAGTTGGAAGCAATGGTGGCAAAGTTGATGGTGGAAGGTGTATGGTCACATGCTTTTGACATTTGTAGGATGATGGAGGTGGAATGGAAACATATGTTTTGGGTGTATGATAGGCTTTATGATGGAAAGTGGACTTAGGAGGCATGGAGGATATACCAACATCTTTAGGTTGTTGTCCTTGGGGTGTATGTCAAAGGCCATAAGAGCGTGGAGGGACTTTGACATGGATGGGCTCTAAAATACCTTTTTTATGAAGGTCTAGACCTTTACCTTGGTGTTTCATGTTTTGGAGTGTGCAATGGACAATGGGACTAGGTGTAAGTGAAACACTAGACATGAGTTCCTTATTGGATGGAGAAAATGAAGCAAGGGAAGATAATGGTTGTTGTTCAAAGGAGGAAAATTCATGAATGAGGGTAGAAAAACCAATAGGATATGATGGAGGGCTTGCAATGGGGTCAATAATGGGTGATGGAGGATCATTAGGATCTTGATTAGCATTGTGTTCACATAGATCCAAGATATTTGTTTGATCTTCTATGTGTGCTTGGGAGGCATATGTCTCATCAAGGGAAGTGGATGTTTGTGCATCATGGATGGGTGAGGTGGAAAGCTCTTGACCATGGAATGCATAAAGTTGGCTAAGGGGATCATCATGGTCTTCTTGATCATAAAAGGGGTCTTGATCAAAGATGAAAGATTGATCATGAATAGTATTAGGTATGTTATGAATGGAATCATGAGGAGGGTGTTGATCTTTATGTGGATGAGGGGGTAATGTTTCCACATGTTTAGGATTGTTCTCTTGACATACCTCATGACTTATTTGAATGGAGGTGGAAGGGGATGGCTCTTGAATTGGATCAAGTGGTTGTGGATGACATGGTTGGCTTGAAGGACTCGGCATGATGTTTGAGGATTCTTTTGTATGTTCAAGAATATGAGTTGGATGACATGGTGATGTTTGATTCCTTGCTTGTAGTCCTTGGGTCACATCCTTTGTAGGTGTATGGGTGAAAGGTGTTGGCTTAGGATTTTGATTTTGATTGGATGATGGTATGATAAAGTTAGAGGGTGCATGAACTAGATTGGTGTTCCCCTTGTCGAAGGGTGCATTAAGACTTGAGGAAGTTTGGCCTTGTTGCAAGGTAGAAATTAAGTTCACATGTGTTTGTTGTGATGTGGCTTGATAGGTTGATGTGGCATTGACATACGAAGAAGTGGATGGATAAGATTAGTATGAGGTGGAAGGAGAAGCCCCTCGAAGTCTGATTTTAGGTTTTGGTTTTGTTTCATTATTTGGACTATAGAAAGGGACTCCTTGAATTATGATCTCGGGCTTAGGTTTTGTCTCATGATTTGGCCTAGAGGGATAGCCCCCTTGGATTATGATTTTGGGCTTATGATTAGGATTGGGCTTGTTTATGATTATGACCATTTTGACAAGTGGTGATGGTGATGATGTGGAATTATTAGATTGGATGACTTGGATTGATTAGGATGAAATGGATAGGATGAAAGTGATTGGATATGAATGTGTTGGAAGAATGTGTAGAGTGACTTGTCTTTATGTGTTTGGTGTTTAGCTTGATTTGGCAATATTTAAATGAATGATCACACATGTACACACATAAATCACTCACGCAAGACACATAAGCAAGTTTGAATTTTGAAATTTGAAGAATATAATTATGATTATTAAACAAGAAAACATGGAAGACACATCAACAAGTCCTAGAACTAGTCAAGTGGGTATGGCCAATTAGGTTTCAAACTAGTTTGAACAAGGTTGACTCAGGATGATTTGAAAGCAAAATCCTGTCACACAGCCGGGAGAAAGGGGTAACCCACCCTTCACCTTCACTTCCCAAAGGTATAAAGTTCTTTGGGGCTTAGCCAAGAGTGATAATATTTTAACTTCCAAACAAGTGTGTCTTTCGATTCACACTTCGATTGAGGTCGTCCCTAGGGGTGATGAAATCCCCCAGCAGGCCTCCTATGAAGGGTTTGACAAAATCAAACCAAGTGAGGTGTTTGTGATCACACACGCACTTGATTCACACTCACAATGATTAATTTCCCTTAGATTAGAAATGAAATGTGTGTAAAAAAAGTTCAAACACTTGTTCTTTTTAGATCCCAAATCAAGATGTGATGGAAGACAGTGGTGAATTTTAGACCCAATTTTCAATATGTGATTGAAGACAATATTCATTTTAAGAGCCCAAATCCAAATGTGTTTGCAAACAATGATTAATTTTATGCCCCAAATTGAAATGTGTGACAAACAAGATTAAGAGATGAAGGATGAAATGAGTGCACCTAGTTATTTTCGCTTTCCGAATTGATGTTGTGACTGATTCCAACACTTTTCCAGCTCCGTATGATTCACCAACAAGTCACCAAGACAAGAAGAAACACATGCATGCAAGCAAAAGTGTGATTAAATCCCAAAACAAGCAATTTTTTTCAAACATGTGAGAATTTGAAAGCTGTGAATCTGTCAAATCTAATAAAAACTTACACCATTAGATAGCTTATGAAATTCTACCCTATTTCAAAAAAAAATCTCTGAAAAAGACCAAAAAATGACCAAGATACGGCCATTTTAAGATTTCCTATGAAAATGCTGCCTGTATGCGCTAAAACACAATCCAGAATGCTAAATAAGCCCCAGATGCGCTAGAATAGACCCCTGATGCACGTCAAAAAAAAATTAGAATGCTAAATAAGCCCAGATGCTCTAGAACAGACCCCAGATGCGCCAGAAAAAGTCCCAAATGCGCCTAAACAGTCACTAGATGCGCCTAAATTTTTTTTTTTACAGATTTTTAATGGAATGGTATATGCGCCATTTTGTACCGTATATGCGCCAGAACAGTCCCTGGATGCGCCGAAACAATCCCTGGATGCGTCGAAATAGTGACTATATGCGCCGAAACAGTGACTATATGCGTCGAAACAGTTGTTATATGCGCTCCAAAATCCTGCAAAACAAAAGTCAGAAAACCCCATATGCGCCGCAGAAAATGTCGAATGCGCGTAAACGCCAAATTTTTTCGAAAAGTCGATTCCATAGCATAGAAACTGCCAATAGAAACTCATAGAAAATGTTAAATTCGTGGGTTTGAGCCCCACGGTGGGCGCCAAAAATGTGTGAGTGAAATATTGGATCAAATTTAAATAAAAATCAAACACATATTAATAAAACATTAAATCAAAAAGCTAAAAAGGAAACAGAATATGCAAAACCGTAACAGCAGCTTCCCGAAACCGTCTTATCTTCCTCTAACTTCAACGTTTTGTTGGTTTCCAGATAGCTCTCAGATCAGCAGACCAAGCTCAACAAAAGGACAGCATGAAGAACGAGATAAAAATGAAAATGCATAATATGCTAAATGCAAAGCTATGCTAAAATCTGAATATTGTTGTGATATTGAAACTAGTATGAATGCAATGTTGATTGCATGTATGCGTAGTGTATGCGTGCGTAAGTGAGTATACGAAGTGTAACCAAAGCTTGGATTTGGGCGCCAAAAATGTGTGATTGAAAATATGCGTATTAAAATGAAATAAATATTATTCAAGCACACCAATGAAACTTTAAATCAAAGGAAAACTGATTAAACAAAGTAAAGCAAACTCTTAATGCAGCAGCTCCTTTGAAGACGTCCCATTGTCCTCTATCTCCAATTTTTTTGCTAAAGCTCTCTGATTTGTATGCTAAGCTCCACAAAATGACTACTAAAGAACGAGATTTAAAAATAAATGCATACTATACTAAGAATGCAAGATTTTTGAAGGTTGATAATGGAGGAACGTTGGTTGCTCAATTTTGTAGCATAACGACGCAATGATGAAGAATGATAGAGATGGATTGAAAGATTGAGGAATGATTTTGGCAGAATGCAGATGTCTGAAGAAGATCCAATCCAAATGGCTTGTGAAAGGTTAGATTTATAGAGTTTTCGAAAGGATTTGATTGGCCGATTCGATTAACGGCCCAAATTAAGCTTGTTCGAACGGACGGCGGAAGATTTTTGAAAGTGGAGAAGAGGATGGAAGGTTTCCCTTTTCTTCATTTTTCGTCATTGAGTTTCGAAGGGAAACTTCCATTTCAAAGGATGAGATAGAATTTGGAAGGGTGAGTTAGCACGAGTTAGAAATTAAATAAATTATATTTATTTAATTTAGAAGTGGAGATGAAAATGGAAACCCACATAATTAAATAACTCATATTTAATTATGTTTAAAAATGAAAATAGGGTAAGGAAAATATTAAATAAAATATTTAATATTTTAAATCGATTATGGGATGGAGAATATTCCATTATTTGAATTTTCAAAAATATTCAAACTTTAGAACCAAATGATAATTAAATATAAATAAATTATAAAAATTTATTTAATTTAATCAAGCGAAGGATAAAAGATGAGATGGAGAAGATATTCCATTATTTAAATATTCAAAATATTTAAACTTTAGAATACTATGATAATTAAATATAAATAAATTATAAAAATTTATTTAATTTAATCAAGCGAAAGGTGGAAATGTTAGTAATTAAATTATTTATTTAATTTAAGATAGAAGAATTTAGAAGATGAACGATATAAATAAATAATTAAATTTATTTATATGTAGATGACTTTAGGGGAATTAATTAAATAACTTGTATTTAATTAATTACCAGACTTATTATAATGTGACCATTTTTACGTGCATACAGGATCCATGTAAGTTGATGCATAGTTTATTTGAAGCTATCACTTCTCCATTTATACCTTTGTTAGAACATATTCTAGTGCCCCTAGAAGCCACGTTCACTAAGAAATATCTATACAAAACATGTGAAAGATCCGATCCATCTCCATCTTCATATCCATCTCTATCTCTATCTTCCTCTCTATGTACTCTCCCCCATCTCTAACTCCTTACCTCTCCCTGTATCTCTCTCTCTCTCTTCCCTCTCTCTCTTTCCTACTATATTTATCTCTTTATCTCTCCCTCTTTCTATCCCTCTCTCTCCCTCTCTCTCCCTCCATCTCTTATAAATATATATCTCCCTCTCCATCTCTCTCTCATCACACACACTCCATATTTCTCCATCCTTATCTCTATCTCTATGTCTCTCTCACTCACACACCCACAATCCTTGTTTCTCCCTCCCTATCTCTATCTCTATCTGTCTATCTCTCCTCCCTTTCTTTATCTCTCTCCCTCTCTCTATCTCTCTATCTCTACCTCCATCCCTTTCTCTTCACATATATCTCTCTCTTTATCTTCCCATATATATCAATATCTTCCTCTTTCTCTCTCCCTCTATCACCCCAATTTCTCTCTCCCTCTCTCCATCTCTATTTGTCTATAGCTACTTGACTTTGTTTGTCTATCTCTCAATCTTTGTCTCCCTCTCCCCATATCTCTATATCTTCTTATATTTATCTATATCTCTCTCCATCTCTCCCTCTCCCTCTTCCTCTAAATCTCTATCTCACTCTCCCTCTTCTTCTTCCTTTATATATTTATATCTCTTCATCAATATCTCCCTATCTCTCTCTATCTTTATCTCGAGCCCTCTAGGTCTATCTCTATCTCTCTATCTACTTGTATCCCTCTTCCTCTTTTGATCTATCTTCATTTGTACCTTTATCTTCCTCTCTCCCCTCTATCTCTAGACATGTCTCCCTCTCTCTATCCATCCATCTCTCTCCCTCTCCCTATTCCTAGACCTCTATATCTATATCTTTTTGCATCTCTATCTCTATCTCTCCATATTTCCTCTTCCATCTCTCACTTTGTCTCTATCTTGTTATTTCTCAATCTCTCCACCCTTATATCTCTCCCTCTCTTTCTATGGGCAGGTGCAAAAAGTTGGGGGGCTAAAAAGTGGCCAATTTTTTATCAAAAATTTGAAAATCCATAATGTGCTCGCATTATGAGTTGTTATAAGAAAAAAAAAATTGAATTCATTTTTAGACTCACATTTCCTCCATCTATGGCCTGCAAATACTTCCAAGACACGCTCACATTGTGGAGACCCCAAATTCAACAATTTCTTCATTGAATCTTTGCTAATTCTTCACCAAAATGTCGCCACGTCGGCAGGGAGCTCAAAGGAGTAAGCTTTTATTGCTTTTCTTGTGATTTTGTTGTTAAATAGGTAGATTTATTATGTTTTTGATGTTATTTTCTTTAATTTTCAGGAGTTAAAAATCCACCTGATTCTCCTCCTCAAAATCCTTCTCCTTCTCATGAACAATGACACCAACAAAATCTAGAAGTACAACCACAACAACAAACTCCTCCAAAAATTACTCAACATCCTCTTGGAACTCAACAAAATTTAATAAGGGAAATTGAAAACAACACAAAACAAATTAAGGAGTTAATTGCGAGGTTGAACAATCTTGTAAGTTCAACCTCAGAAAGAACTATGCTTGCAATTTCACTTCAAGCTATGTTAACACATGTAGATGCAATTAGCAAGCAATTAAGTGGTTGGGTGGATAAGAGGTGGGTGTACAGAGAATTTTATGTAGATAAACTATCCTACAAACAAGTAAAAAATTACAAAATTACAAAATATGACTTGTGTTCACTATTCACTAACCCGCATACAAATCAACCTCTTCGCCTTATAAGCAAGAGGTTTACTATCCATTGGTACAACCAACAAAGGATAAAGGACAATTTTTGGCAAAGGTGTTGGATGGTTTTTGACCATCCTCCATGAAACAATAATGAGGTCCCCTAATATTTCTCGAGGAAACTCTGCTACGAGTTTGTCCTCAACAAAATCCCCAACTATTTTGATATGCAGGACTTCCAGGGGAGAGGTGGTGGTTTGACACATGATAGACCAAGTGCACATCTCAATCCAAAGTGGCCAACAAGATGAGCACTCACTAGACTGACTTATGAGAATGTTGTTATCCCTTCCATTGTGAAGGAGAGTGTTGAGTTGGATACTCTATAGTCTATTAGTTCTCTGACCCAAAGTATCATCGAGTGTGTGAGTTGTGTAGTACAGTGTGAGCTAGGGGAGACTTCGAGGGGTAGGGCTCCACCCCATATTTCTCAGGCTTGTAGGTCCACCTATACATATGACCCCATAGATAGTTAGGAGGCTGGTGCGCAGGCTATGTCTGCAGCTGACTAGTCGATGATGACAGATGCCATGTTGAATGAGGCTTTTGGTCTCGATACTTAGGTAAATGTTAGCATGTTCGTTGAATTTAATTTATTAAATTTCATTTTTTAAACACAATATTAACTAATTTAATTTAATGATTGTAATAAAATTTTATGGTCATAGTGTTCATATTGTTTTCACCGGCCCTCCACCTCCTTATTACTCCATGACATCTATTGTCAAGGTATGTAACTAGTAAACAATTATAAATATTACATGTGAATAGCACTATTATATGAATGGTATTCTAATATATAATTTTGGATGTTGAATAGGTTAATATTGGAGATTTCACAACACCTCCCAGTGGTGGTGGAGTTCAAACCTTCACTCAGGTAATAGAATAAAGAGTTTAACTAATGAATTGTACTTAATAGATTTGTGTAGTTTATATTCATATCGTTGATTACATTACATTGCACATCTTTCAAACTCAAAGCATTACTTCACATTGCATAACTAATAACTAGATGTTGATAGATGATAAAATTTCAATTATAATATAGTTTTTTAGAAAGTCAACATAAGTAGTGATGCAATTACTTCACATAGCATAACAAATAAATAGGAGCAGCATCCAATTGCATTTTCTTTTCATGGTATTCCACGAGACCACATTTTATTGAGGCATTTTTTCAAACAGTTCACTACCTTGTCTATGCTATGGATGCTTGGAAAAAATCTATCAAAGCATAATAGTAATAAATAACATAGACAAGGCAATGAGCTGTTCGAAAAAATGCATCACCATGAGACCACATTTCTTTGAGGCATTTTTTCAAAAAACTCACTGCCTTGTCTATGCTACCACATTTTCCATGCATGTCTACCAACACATTTAATCAAACAGTTCACTTCCTTGCTACTATGGCTAAAATCCTAAAATAGGTTCTTTCCAACAAACTATGGATGCTTGGAAAAAATATATCAAATAATAATAGTAAGCAATAGCATAGACAAGGCAACGAGTTGTTTGAAAAAATTCCTCAAAGAAATGTGATCTCATGGTGATGGAATTCCATTCCATCACCATGAGACCACATTTCTTCAAGATATTTTTTCAAACAACTCGCTACCTTAAGAATAGATAATCCTCTTTAATCAAATCAAATCATTTTAAGGTCTTGGATTTGATCCCCAAATCTAATCCCATCCTCCATCTTCATCCTTAGATCCTATTCTTCCAATCGCCAAGTTCATTTCTAATCCATCATCCTAATTTCCATCCTCAACCAAAATCAATACCAATCTTAATTCCAATCAATCCTCCACCATGTCTAACCATCTAATCTATCCTCCATCCAACCTAATCTATTATCATCCAACTTCATCCATTCCAACCAACCCCAGTTCCATATCGATGATGATGAGGATAGCCTTTTTTATCAACCCAAATATAATCCCAATTATGATAATGAGAGCATTGTGGATCACCTTGAATCCATTTTCAATAGATAGAATGCTCAAATTTTCCACCAATCCCCCATCCAAAGATCCCCTCAAGTCCCATCCATATCATCCCCATCCACCACCACTAATTTTATCTTCACCTACTACTTCCATAATTATAAGGATGACATGCTTAGATGTCTCCTTGGAATTGGTGCTAAGCTTCCATCCTCCCTACCTTCATCCAATCCCAATCCATCTCCTCTTGCTTATCCTTCCCCTTCCTTTGACAATGGAAACCAAGCCTTTAGGTAAAATTCTCCTCCATATCTTTTTCAAGGTCCTCATCCTCATCCTCAATTTACCAATCCATGGAAGCTCCCACCTCTTATTCCACTTGCTCATATCCCACATCCTTAAAATCCACATCACCCCACTATTACCAAGCAAAGTCATCCCATGTATCTCATAATAACTTTCTCCAAGGACTATTTGCAAAGGTGGTTGTTTCCCCATGAAAAAAAAAAGTGGTGCAATCTTCTCATATCATGCATCCACCTTCATCACCCCCACAAGATAAACCCTAATACCCTAAATCTTAAATGAAGCCCCTATCAATCCATCTATCCAAGTTGAAGAGTCTATAAAACCTTCCTCCCTCATCACACCATCCATATCAAATGAAATATGTCCATCTCCTAATCGAAAGCATGCTAACATAGATTCCCCTCCATATAAAGATCAAGGAAACCCTTCTCCTCCATCATATGATTCCCTTCCATCTCACGATCCCATTTCCAATCAGGAACAACATATCCCTTCCATATCATCTAATGATATCTTTCTATCTCAAGAGAAAAATATCACTTCATCCCCCTCTCACAATCCCCTCTCCCCCACTTCATCTATTCACATCCTTTTGTTCTAGATCAAAGTGCCTATTCCACTCCATTGTATGATCGCTCTTGAAATGTGGTCTCAAAGTACACCTTCCACCCCATCTAATGATCCTCTTCCCCTCATGATCAAAACACTCCTCCCTCTTCATGTTATGATCCCCCTCCATCTCATAACCAAGAACACACTATACCATGCACCCCATCCCAGCATAATAGCATAGAGAATTATTTTTTTTGTCATGGCATTCCATCACCATGAGACCGCATTTCTTTAAGGTATTTTTCGAACAGTTCACTTCCTTCTCTATGCTACCAAATTTTTCATACATGTCTACCAAAGCATTTTATCAAATAGTTCACTACGTTGATGCTATGGATAAAAACCTAAAACAGGTGCTTTCGAACAAGCTATCGAACAAGCTATGGATAGGGAAAATAGTAAGCATATAATAGTAAGAAATATATAGTTCAATAAATACTCAAAAAATTGTTGATTATCTCATACATTATAAGCCATGACCTACATCACTATTCTAGTTTTTGTAATTAAATAATTTGTTGTTTTATTTTCATATGATGGAAGCAAAAACACCTCCTGATGTTGATAGGGAAATGAAGCATGGTGTATCTTCTGCATTAGACAACCCTATGGCTCTCACGGGGGTATGAGGAAGATTAGTAAATTTTAAATTACATTTGTTGTTATTATGTACCTTGGAATTTTACCCTACTCTAATGTGCAAAATAACTTAAAAAATGCAAATGATAAAAGACTAAGGACACTTCAAGATTAGCCTAAAGAGTGATAAAACAAGAAGGAAAGTAGATAAAACAAGATGCAAATGATTTCACCTTCCTTGATGTTGAAGACTCCTTGGTTGGCCCTTGATTGGGATGATTTTGTGTGCTCCTTAGATGACTTCTTGAGTGGCTAAGTGCAAGATCAACTTATGCAAAATGATTAAAATGGATGGCTAGATGATAGTGAATGAGTGAGCATGCAAATTGGCAGCATATAGTTATAAAATGGCTAAGTCCCCCTTAATGCCTTAGAGGAAGGGGTATTTATAAAGAAACTAGAATTCAAGGGTTGGGATTTATCCAACAAGGTCAAGATGAAGGGCTAAGGTGAGTTGAGGACTCACAAGCCCTCACATCTTGACATGTGGATTGTGAGATGGCTAAGAGGAGGTGAGGTGTAAATGAGGTGGCCAAAAGGTACATGAGGTGGAGGAAGGACAAGTACCTTCCAAGTACTTTGATGTGACCTTTCAATGATCACATGGGGAGGGGGAAAGCTTTGGGAGAATAAAAGTGAATTAAAAATTCACAATGATTGGAAGAATCTAGTAGATAAGACAATGTTCCCAAAAGGTGGGAGTTTGTCACATGTGCATGAGGTGACATGTCAAAGGTTCTAGAAGATGCATGGAAAAAGGAGATTCTAGAAGGAATAAAATGTGAATTAAAAATTCACATGGGGAAGAGAGGAGCCTAGGGTGAATATAAAGGAATTAAAAATTCCTTGGGGGATGGGGAGAGTTGACCAAGGTACTAATTAGGTTTGACTAATCAGTGATTAGAGGATAATTAGGGGTTAATGTGGATTAGAAGCCAACTTGCAAAAGTTGGAGGATGTGACACATCCTAATCAAGGATTAGGCATGTGCACATCTTTAATGAAGAGATTAGGAGACAGATTAGGATTAGATGAAAATGACATGTGAGGGATTAAATAAATATAATATTTATTTAATTCATTTGATGAAAAGGGGATTAAGGAGGGTAAGGTATTTAATTATTAATTAAATAACTTAAGGATTTGATAGAATTAAGGATATTAATTAAATAATAGTAATATTACTTAATTAACTCAGATAAGAGGATGTTTAGATGAAAAGTGATAAATTTGGATAAATTAATTGTCCAAATTTAGATGTCTACATTTTGCCCCTCTTTGAGATGGTGTTACGAAGTAGCATCATTTCAAAGAATATTAAAACATAGAACCTCGAAGAAGATGGTTAGATTGGAAAAGATGCCCCAGTCATTCAAAGGATTGACTAGGAAGAAATATGATGGGGGTGAAGATGAAGAGTAGGGATTGAGGATGCCCCCTTGAGAGGACATGCGGGTTCAAGAGAACACGTATGTGCTCTCGAAATGGATGAGATGATGAAATGGGAGATGATGAAGAGGATGCAAAGGGATGGATATGAAAGGATGAAAAGGCGACATGAGGTTGGGAAACAAAAATGGATGCAGAGAGGAAGATGATGTTGCCCCAGTCAAGGTACAAGCCAAAAGGGGGTGAGGATGGATGGAATGTTGTCAATGAATCACGAAGATAGGGGAGGATACATCCCACTGAGTGGTATTGATGAGGGAAGGGTACATCCCAAAACACCACTAAAGGATAGGGAAGAATGCCTCCCGATGATGATGACAAAAGTGTTGTTGATGAGGGAAGGATACATCCCAAAACAACACCAAAGGGATATGGAAGAATAAAATGGGATGATGATGAGGAGGAGGAGGAGGAGGAGGATTGGATCCACGCTTGTAACAAGACAGAGAACAAGACCAAGGATATGATTAGATGATTCAAGCTAAATGGAATGGATGGGGATAGGATAGAGATGTGAGATAAGGATGAAGGATGAATGGATGGGGGGATACATGCAAGACGATAGAATGGAAAATAAAATGCAATCCTAATGTAATTTGCCATCTTTGAAGCATTGATTTTTGCTATAGCATAAGACACAAGACGCCAGGGTATGAAGAACCAAGGTGAATTAGTGTCTAATGCATAAAACAAACACAACAGACAAGAAGGCTATCCCAACGCCCCAAAGTCACAAAGACCTTGGTCGGGCCAGGTAGTGAGATAACCACAAGCACAAAAGGATGCCCCAGCATAACACAAGACCTCAGGGATCTTGGTGGGTGCTACGTGGGACAACCAAGAAGACAAAATCAAACAAAAGAGCAAGATATGCCCCTATGTGGACCAATCAAAACATGCCATAATATGATGGATTATGGTGGCCTTGACAAGTGATGATAGGGAGCTCAAATGATAAACAAAATCCAAAAGCATCAAAAGATTGCAATCAATTTCAAATGTCCTTTGCCATAGGATCAAGGGGATAGATGGGATTGATGAGGTCTGTTAGGAAGGATGCATCCTATTGAGACCGATGATGGATACTAAGCTAAAAGATCGATATGTTGTAGGATATTCAAAACTGATTGGATTTGTTGATACAAGTGGGTCTCATTTGTGAAGAACTGGCTAGATAAGGGCATAGCTTGATGACATGACACAAGGAAGACAAGACACGATACTGACATACCCTAAAGACCTAGGGGCTTGGGGGTCGATCAAAGATTAGCCTTGACTACGTGAAAGCACAGAGCCCTTGTAGTTCGATAAAAGGTTGTCGACTGAACATGGATAAAAGTAGAAAGAGGATGATGAAGACTAATGGTGGATGACAAGGACTAGAGAGACAAAATCAAAGATTGATGATAGATGATAAAGGAGTGGATGGATAGAGCAGAAAGACCGACGCTAGAAGATGGATGACAGGATGGAAAAAGAAGAAAGACTGATGATAGATGATAAAGGATCCCCGGGGGCGGATCAAGTGATCGACCTTGCCTACGTGAAAGCGCAGGGGCAACATAGTAAGATTAGACCAAAGACAAACAATGGATAAAGGATGATAAGATGATAGGATAAGTGGACAAAAAGATGGGACCGATACGACAAGATAAGATAGACCTGTTGGATTGGATAGGATGATGACGATCACATAAAGCTCAGGGATGGGATAGTTATCCAAAGTATTTAAAATGACTTGGGAGGATGATATGATAGAGAGATGAGTGATGAAAAGTGATAGGGGATTGGAAAGATGTGCAAGAGAAGTAGGGGTGATGACGGTGAGATAAATGGCATTGGGTTGCATGGGGGGAGGCCTATAGCCAGATACCAATGACAAGGGATTGTGAAATGGGATGAGGATAAAGAATGGATAGAGATATAGGGATGGGGGATGGGAGGGATTGTTTGGATGGATGGGAATATAAGGATTGGGAGATGAAAGGGATGCTAGGATAGATGGATGGAATATAAGGATTGGGAGATGAAAGGGATGCTAGGATAGATGGATACGAAGATAAGGATGGGGAGATGGAAGGGATGCTAGGATAGATGAATAGGGACATAAGGATTGGGAGATGAAAGGGATGCTAGGATAGATGGATGGGAATATAAGGATTGGGAGATGAAATGGATGCTAGGATAGATGGATACAAAGATAAGGTTGGGGAGATGGGAGGGATGCTATGATAGATGGATAGGGAGATAAAGGGATGTTAGGATAGATGGATACAAAGATAAGGATGGGGAGATGGGAGGGATGCTATGATAGATGGATAGGGAGATGAAGGGATGTTATGATAGATGATGTCTCCAAGGACTATGCCACAAAGGAAGCAGATGCCCCCACTCTAGATATGTCATATATGGGGAGGCATGAGGGATGGAAGACAAGTGGATGGGAAGATAAAGGAGATAACTAGATGAGGATATGATGGGTGACTAAGGAATATGATAGAGCATGGATGAAGGGAATGTATACCAATAGGTGTCCAAAACATGCATAGATAGGTTCCCCTATTTTGATCAAGATCACAAGAAGGATGGAGGGATGGGAGATAAATGGGATATGATGGTAGGATGCAGAAGATAGGTGGGATGGGGGGGATTTATGAAGAGGACGGATAACAGGGAGACGGGTGCATAACTAGAAGCATAGCGGATGGAAGGAATGCATATCAGGAAGTTGCCCCCAAGTGCAGATGGGGATTTACGCATGATGCTTGTTTGCCAGGTTTTCATCATGGTATTTATCCAAGGCGCTTGTTTGCCAAGTTTTCACCATTGGATGGATTATTTCTCTTTACTATTTTATTTTATTTTATTTTATTTTTGATTTTTTTTGTTTTGACTTTTTGGATGTCATGCAGAAGGAGACGGGTAAGGATAAGGAAGTGGATAAGCAGATTTAGAAGACATGTAATAAGGATCAAGGTGTTAAGAGCCCATGTTTGAAGTGACAATTGGATGTTGGTACAACCTTATTAGGATAAATGGATCATGCATGAGGATGAATTAGAGGGATTTGATGGGGTCGATACATGGGATAATGGATGGGATGTTGGAAAGGGTATGGATAGAATGATGGGGCGGATATGTGATGGGGAGATGTGTTCAGGACCAACATTGGCACATGTGGTGGTGGATGTGAAAAGATAATAGGATTAAGGGATGGAGAATGTGGGGATAATGGAGGAGATGGAATGGTGAATTTCGGGACATAAGGACCCAAAACAGACTTAGGAGATGAAAGGGGTGTATGATTAGCTTTTGGATTAGCGACTTTGGATGTTCTTAGAGATTTTTCATGTGATGGCATTGCATTTTTTTCTTTGGGATCCACATGGTTTTTATCTTTGCTTTGGTGGATCTTTGTGGCCTATGGATTTGATGTATATTTAGATTTTTCTTTTCTTCACCATGTCTTTTGGAGGGGACATGGGGAGCAATAGATTCATGTGGATGCTTGGATTTATGCATTTTTTCTTTAACAGACCAAAGTGCTTTTAGTAGCAATGGGATGGGTGTGAGGAGATGGATGAAATGGAGTGACGAAGGTAGGAGTATAGGGATTATGTGTAGACGGAGGATGTGCGGGTATGTGCCTTTGTTGATCCTGATTAAGGGACATGTGAGAGGGATGTTTATGATGGATGAGATGGATAGGTGATGAATGGATGAAAGGATGAGATAGAGGAGGTGATCTTGGGATATATGGACCCAAGATGGATGGAGTGAATGAAGGATGGGATATGGTGGATGGAGGGATGTAAGGACCCAAAATGGATGGAGCAGATGAAGGAGGGATATGGATGGTGGTTTTGAGGCGATACGATAGAGGAGGAGGGATGGCAACATATGATCTAGTGGGGCGATGGGAAGAGCCATCATTTCTTTTGGAAAAGGCTCGTTGAGGACGTCTAGAGGTTGTACCAACATCTTTAGATTGTGAGTCTTGGGAAATAGGTCCAAGACCTTGCATGCAGACTTGATCTTTGACTTGGATGGGCTCTAAAATACCTTGCTCATGAAGGCCTAGACCTTTTCCTTGATAGTTCATTTTCTTGAGCATGCGATCCATGATAGGATTTGTGTTATTCTGAAAACATGATGCGATTCCATTATTAGGTGGAGGATGATGGGTGGTAAATACACTATGCTTTTCTTCTACGAGGAGGCCACCATGGAAGAATGTGAGAGTACCAAGGGGATATGCAAGCGGTGTAGGTATAGCAGTTTTAGGCGATGATGGGGGATCATGAGAGGGAGATGGTGGGATAGCAGCATGTGGATAGGTGATATCAGGAGAGGGATTAGGGGATATGATAGGATTTGGATTTGTGGTAGTGGGATCATGTAATGGAGATGGAGATGGAGTGGTGGAAGCTTGAATGACAAGGGGATCATGGGATGGAATGGATGGGGGACTGTGATCTTGAGGTGGACTAGATAGGATGGTAGGATCTTGATCTGGAGAAGGGGATATGTTGGCATGCTTTGGATTAGACTCTTGGCATGACTCATCTTGTGTGGATGGCATGATAACGGAGTCTTGTTGGGACTCTTCAAGTGGGGAAGATGGAGGGACGGAAGATCCATGAGGTTCATTGGGATGGGTTTTGGTGCTACTAGGAGTGGGAGGAGTGGATTGTATTTGGGTATCTTCGATGGATTGGGTAGATCTAGGAGTAGAGGGAGTGGATTGGAATTGGGTGTCTTCGATGGATTTGGTGGTTCTCATAGTAGGAGATGTGGGTTCAATGGATTTAGTGGGTCCAATGGTTTCAATGGTTTGATTAGTGCTAGGGGTGGTAACAACAATGATAGGTGTGGTATGGAGAAGGCTCTCATCACTAGTTACCGTGGATGATGGATTGGGATGGCATGGTTCCATGACTTCAAGATGTGGAGTTGGGGGTGGCTTCTTTGTAATGAGTCCTTGGAGAACTTCTAAAATGAGAGACTTGCATATGGTTGGCTTGGCTAGGGTGGTAGAAATGGATGAGGGATTATGGATTGGTGGACTAGGGTTAGATGGAGGAATGGGATTGAATGTAGGACTATGAGTAGATGGGGGATTAGGAGTGGATGGAGGACTAGGAGTAGATGGAGGACTAGGATGGGATGGATGGGATTGGATGGGAGGAGGACTAGGAGTAGATGTATGAATGGGATTGGATGGAGGGTTAAGGTAAGGATATTGGAGTGGTGAATTAAGATAGGGGGACATGGATTGTGGATTAGGACAAGAGGATATAGGTGGTGTAGTGGAACAAGAGGGTGTGGGGGATGGATTAGGATGAGGAGACATGGATGTAGGATTAAGTAAAGGGGTGTGGATGTAGGATTAGGATATGGGAAGATTGGGAAAGAGGATTACGATAGGGGGACATGGATGGGGAATTGTAATAAGAGTATTGGGATGGAAAATTAGGATAAGAGGATGTAGATGTTGTATAAGAGGATGATGTAGATGAAGGACATGAAAAATATGGGGATGAAGAAGATACTGGATATCCATTGTCAAAGGTGGCATAAGGAGCATGATTAGGCATGGATAAAGACATAACGGGATAGCTCATAGGAGTAATTAGATTTTGGAAAGTGGGTGGAGAAAGCTTACTAGATATGATAGTGTCAAGGGGATCTATGTCGTATACCTCTTGATCGATAAGACTTTCGTTATCGTTATTGACGTAATTAGGGTTTCCCTTGACCACTATTGATGGAGGATAAGGACTCATGATGGTGAAAGGATAAAGAGGATGGATAAAAGATTTTGGATGGGAACAAATTAAATCTCAAATCGAGATTTTGGTCAAGCTCAGATCAGGATTGGACAAAAGCTCATATTAGGATGATTGGATGATGCGATGGGATTGATTTTGATTTTGATGGGATTCGATAGACGGATGATTGGATCGGGTAGATTATTTGATGAGTTTGATTAAAGTACTAGATCAATTTGATTGGATAGGATCAAATGATTAGATGATGTTCATTGGATAATTGTGATTGGATAAACTTGATAGGATTGGTGTGCTTGGATTGATTAGATGATTGGAGGAATGGATTGGTTTTATTAGATAGGAAGAAACAAAATGTACCACTAGATAGAGCTCAAAAAATTGAGCAATTTTGGTTTTTGAACGAAGTTGATCCAATGCACGGTTTGTAAATGACAGCCCCGGGAAGTTAGGGGCGTGTCCACCCCACGATGCGGGGCGTGGCCGCCCTGGGATGGTCAAATTCTTGATAGGAGGAAATGGAAGGTACCACTGGATAGAGCTTAAAAAATTAAGCAACTTTGGTTTTTGGACGAAGTCGATCCGATGCACAGTTTGTAAATGATAGCCCTGGGAAGTTAAAGGGGCGTAGTCAGCTTTTTGCAGCAAAATCAGGGGTGTAATCGCCTCACTGCGGTAAAAACAGGGGCGTAATTGCCCCACTGCGGTAAAATAGGGGCATAATTGCCCCACTGCAGTAAAAATAGGGGTGTAATCACCCCACTGCGACGTGTTCCTGCAAAAAACTCAACAACAGCAAACGTGAAGTATAGGAACCCGTTTGTGGGTCCCACCGGGCGTGCCAGAAATGTGTACCTTGGAATTTTACCCTACTCTACTGTGAAAATAACTTAAAAAATGCAAATGATAAAAGACTAAGGACACTTCAAAATTAGTCTAAAGAGTGATAAAATAAGAAGTAAAGTAGATAAAACAAGATGCAAATGATTTCACCTTTCTTGATGTTCAAGACTCCTTGGTTGGCCCTTGATTGGGATGATTTTGTGTGCTCCTTAGATGACTTCTTGAGTGGCTAAGTGCAAGATCAACTTATGAAAAATTATTAAAATGGATGGCTAGATGATAGTGAATGAGTGAGCATGCAAATTGGCAGCATGTAGTTATAAAATGGCTAAGTCCCCCTTAATGCCTTAGAGGAAGGGGTATTTATAAAGAAACTAGAATTCAAGGGTTGGGATTTATCCAACAAGGTCAAGATGAAGGGCTAAGGTGAGTTGAGGACTCACAAGCCCTCACATCTTGACATGTGGATTGTGAGATGGCTAAGAGGAGGTGAGGTGTAAATGAGGTGGCCAAAAGGTACATGAGGTGGAGGAAGGACAAGTACCTTCCAAGTACTTTGATGTGACCTTTCAATGATCACAT
This sequence comes from Sequoia sempervirens, assembly GCA_007258455.2. Classification (NCBI taxonomy): domain Eukaryota; kingdom Viridiplantae; phylum Streptophyta; class Pinopsida; order Cupressales; family Cupressaceae; genus Sequoia; species Sequoia sempervirens. Next base: position 52,137 of record VDFB02328580.1, read on the forward strand.
GGGGAGGGGGAAAGCTTTGGGAGAATAAAAGTGAATTAAAAATTCACAATGATTGGAAGAATCTAGTAGATAAGACAATGTTCCCAAAAGGTGGGAGTTTGTCACATGTGCATGAGGTGACATGTCAAAGGTTCTAGAAGATGCATGGGAAAAGGAGATTCTAGAAGGAATAAAATGTGAATTAAAAATTCACATGGGGAAGAGAGGAGCCTAGGGTGAATAAAAAGGAATTAAAAATTCCTTGGGGGATGGGGAGAGTTGACCAAGGTACTAATTAGGTTTAACTAATCAGTAATTAGAGGATAATTAGGGGTTAATGTGGATTAGAAGCCAACTTGCAAAAGTTGGAGGATGTGACACATCCTAATCAAGGATTAGGCATGTGCACATCTTTAATGAAGAGATTAGGAGATGGATTAGGATTAGATGAAAATGACATGTGAGGGATTAAATAAATGTAATATTTATTTAATTCATTTGATGAAAAGGGGATTAAGGAGGGTAAGGTATTTAATTATTAATTAAATACCTTAAGGATTTGACAAAATTAAGGATATTAATTAAATAATAGTAATATTACTTAATTAACTCAGATAAGAGGATGTTTAGATGAAAAGTGATAAATTTGGATAAATTAATTGTCCAAATTTAGATGTCTACAGTTATAGTTGTTTATTATTGAAAAATCAATTCATTATTGATTTGTAGTTTAATTTCTATTTGGATGGTTTCTATAGGACTTTTATTGATTTGTAGTTTAATTTCTATTTGGATGGTTTCTATAGGACTTTGGCATGCCAAACCCTAAGCATGCTAATCTTCCTCTTGAGGAGAGAGATCATTTAGCGGTGATAAGTGATTATTTTGTTAAATATACATTTTTTATAATGTAATTTCTATATTAATGTCTTTATTTGTTATTGTAATAGGTGAAGCCTGATTTGGAACTAAATAGGAGGAGGAGCCCTCAAATTCAAAGTAAATGAGTGTCATACACATCACCATCCACCTGACCAACAAAGGCCACCTGGAGGGAAATGACTTATAATTGGGGTTCTTTGTATGGCATTTTTGGACATATTTTGTATTGCATATACTTGGGATTGTATGATTATATGGCATTCTTGTAAGCCTATATGGCTATTTATTATATATCTTATACTTATATCAACATATATTGTTGTATGCCTACATGTCTATTTGGTTAATACAAATCTTTTTATTGATGGTGTCCATATTTGCATTATAAATCCACGCTTCAATAGATATTTGTAAATGGTTTACTTCAAATATTTAAATCCAAGTGTTTTCCATGCACTCTTCTTTACTATAATTGTAAATATATAATAAAGTTTGAACATTATTCTCCTATAAGATTATTGAACATTAAATCAATCATATGAATATATAGTAATGCTTCATGCTTCATGTGCTTCACGGAGGAAATTCATGTGTATGCTTGATGCTTGATGCTTCATGTGTATGCTTCATGCTACCATTTGCTTGTATGCTTCATGCTTCATGTATAATGTAGATAAAGAAAACATCATAAAACTATTGACAAAAGAAAATGGAAAGTAACAACTAAGTCTCATAAACAAAGACTCAAGGCATGCAAGTCTTATTAAAGATCATAAGAGCATTCAATTATTGGAGATTAAGAGACCATGAATAAACCTTCCCAACATAAAACTTCATAGATATTCATCCTATTTCTAAACATGAATTCAAACCCAATAATTAGAATTATGCAACTTTAAAAGTTAAAATTTCATGCTTACAATAGTCAATAAACAACTTCAAGAGACGTGCATGAAAGAAACAAAACCAACTAAAAGTTCAAGAATTTCCATTTCCCCAAGCATATCTGAAAATTTGCAAATAAATCAATTTAGGTTCTCATGAATAGTGATGATATGAATTTGATTGTGACTTTTCAAAGGTGAAAAGTTGTGACCCTTTGAATAGGAAAAACTATGAACCTTTTCTAACGAAGCACAGTGACCATGCCTAGCGTAGATGTACCCACTTAGATGTGTTGGTGTTAATTGTTTGGCCACATGAAGAACAAAACAAAAATTAGCCTACCTTGCAACTTTACACTACATGCAATTGACTTAAGAGACTTTGAAGTGCCATGGTTTTTGAGTAATTTGGATATGAAGGCTAGAACAAATAGTTTAGATTTCAATCCCCAAAGGAAAATAAGAGTGAGATAGGACAACTAGACATCAACACTTCCAAATGATTTTATTATAATAAGTCGATGGGAGCTTGATATCATGTTGTGAGCAATAGAATATTTGAAATGAGTGGATTTCCAAGACCAAGGAAAATGGAATTGGGTCAAGTATGGACACAATAACTTGGGCAACCCATAATAATTTAACATGAGAGAAAAAACAAACAAAAAAAGTTTGAAAAATTCATCCTTACCAAATAATGGATAGAAGGAGGGTGGGAAAAGGAATTTAAGGTGGATTCCCATTAGGATTTTGGCATGTAAATGTTTCTAAGCACTGAGTTAGGACTAAGAGTTGGCTTTGGATTTTCAGATTTGACTCTGGCATTTGTGACTTGGTTCCTAAGACTCCTTGCACAAGAAGAAATTTTTTCTTCTAAGCTAATTTTTTTTATAATTTATTTTTACAACATGAGATCCCTCATTGTATTTATGGTTGGAAGGAGGTGTCTTATAACCAATTTTTTTCTAGACACTAAATTCTCTAGTGTTGTAGTGCATTTGATGGATTTTTGAGATGTTGGTTTTAACTATTCTTCTTTTTATAAGAACCCTTTCTCTTCCCCATGCCCAATAATCTCCTCCTTTGCAACCTCTTTCTATTTTGACCTTTCTTCTTCCTTTCCAAAATCCTTATGTAGTTATAAATGCCTCTTTCAAATGTTAGGTACTTATCAAAAGGTAGTGCAACTTTGAAAGCTTTTGATTTACCTTAGGTACTCTTCAAATATTATAGCAATCTCCTCTCTCTGTGATGTTTCTATAAGGTAGGGGGACCAACCGCATTCAAGGCCCCAGGTCATGGAGAGCCAAGAGTGGAAGGCTTCCCTAACTTACCTCATCTAAAAGGTGTGTTAGGAAATGCAAGATGAGAATGATGAGGACTATAAGCTTTGATCACTCTACAGACCCGAAACTCAGAATGGGGCTAGGCGAGCCATTTTATAGGTTCAACACTACGCCTTAGGAAGCTCTTTTCCCGAGGATGAAAGCGCAGTCTCGAGATGACAACGCAGTGCGCTAGCCTCTCTCAAGTGTGCTAACGTCCGTACGACCAGAGGACTAAAGAGACAAGGTTAAACTCTAGAAAACATACTAACGTCCTAGCTAACTACTTCCAAAGGGCCAAAACAACGCTATGAAGTAGACAAGATATGCTCTAATATGATAAAGTAAATACACAAGAGTTAGGGTGGCAAGAATAATCTCACAAAGGAATTCGTTCGCCAGCTAGCTCTAAGTAGCATGTTCACCTACACACAAAGAAGAGGGAAATTTGGTTGGGGTTGTATAGGGGTCTGCCTTAGTCAGACCCCTGCTTTGGTGTTTCCACCTCCATGGACAACCAATTTTGCAACGATGGAGAAATAGTATGATAAAGAAAGGAATGACATAAAGAACACTAAAACACTACAAAATAGTAAATGTCCTTACTCAACCAAATAGTAGAGGAGAGGAGTAGAAAGCTTACCACCTACATCAAGAGCATTCAAGGCTAATGGGGGAGAAAATGAGAGGACTCAAGCCCCTGCTGCAATGGTGTTTGTTCCACACTTGCTCTATTGAGTTGATGGAGTGATTTTGTTGCTACTATGGAGTGCAAAGTGCTGCTATAAGTGCTTGGGAATGCAAGAAATGAGTGCAAGAGAGTGTGAAGAAGTTGAGTTGAATGCTTAGAAGATGAAATGCATGTAGGAATGAATTTGAAGGAGAGAATGAAGAATAGGGTCATATTTGGGTCAGTCAACCAAAGAGGGCATTACAAGTCGACCCCTAATGGGAAGTGTAACGCCCCTACAGGCTCCAAGTACAGGAATTTTCCAGGGATGTCTATGCGCACCTCGCGAGCATCCCCGATAGTTATTCCTCTGCTGACACACAAAACGGGTGCCAAGTGGAACAAAGGCAGCGGGATTATGTGGAATTTAGCCTCCAAATTTGGTTTTATAAAGTGAGGAAGGGTAAAAGGGGAATTTTCACATGGGGTGCAAATTCACTCCTATACAGTTTCAATATAACATGTAATAATATCTTCCTACATTGAACTTGTAGCTTCTTTCACAGGAGAATATTTTTATGATTGCAAGCAAGTGGGTTGGAGAGGTCCTTCATCACCTATATTATAGTTACTATGAAGAGCTTGTTACATGTCATACATTAGTAATTTTAGGAATATCATGATTCATAGGCTGGTAGGAAAACTAGTTCTAATACCACTATAATATCTTGTGCTAAATTTAGGGTAAATAATTTTAATAGACTAAATAAAATATTTGAATTAGAACCATACAAATCTTAAATTTGTATCAATGCTTACCTACAACATTAACAACCTTCTAAAACCCTTGATTATATTAATATTTGCACAATAACATTATCCACTCCTAAACATGCTTCATACTTCTTTATTTAACCCTAAAATGACAAATCATAATCGAATCTACCTAATTTAAGAAAAAATGGAAGTTTTTCAAATTATATTCACATAAATAATAGCAATCCACAATGTAAGATAAACTACAACTATATAATTTATGTTAAACAATTTGGAATTATTTACAAAATGTTACTATTGTAGCTATAACAAGTTAAAATATATTTTCTGTAAGAACAATAGCCCATGACTATACAACCACACAAGAAACTTAAGGGTACTATATTTACAATAAATCCAAACTATAGATCATCTATTAAATGGAATATAACTAAAATATTACAATATTCTACTATAACTATGGTGAATAGAAACATAAATGCTTACATCCATGACAATTGGAAGTGTTTGTAGACTCAATATCATTTATTTTGGCCATAATTAAACCTTGAACATGAATTTTTCATAGAAACACTCCTTCCAAAGGGTTTCATCATTCAATGCAAGATCCATAGGGTTTTCATCCCTCAACCTCCATAGATCCACAGGTTTTCGTCCTTAGATTTGGACACTTAAACAATGAGTGCTTATGGAAATTTTTGGTTAGGTTTTGTTTTGGTTTGTCCAAAGATGATCTCTTGATCTTGTCTCTACAATCTTAAGACACCTAGGAAGAGTGTCAAAAATTGCATAGTGGCCTCCATCTCGAGCCTAGTATGCGGAAATGATTTCTCATAATTTTTGAGCATTATTTCCCTTTGCATTGATCTATAAATGGTGTCCTTCTATGGGGAAATAGGATTGGAAGGTTTGGAGGAGGTTCCCCTATGACTTGCAACTATCCTTAACAAGTATGATAAGAAGAACCTTTAGGTTTGAAACCCTAACTATTGCATTAATAGTGATTGGATTCATTTTCGTTGTGTGCATCACTAGAGGTACGTTTAGATCCACATCCTTATTATTCCAAGTATGGAAAGAAGACCCTTTAGGTTTGAAACCCTAACTACCCTATTAATGGAAATTGGATTCATCTTCTTTATGTGCATCACTAGAGGTACATGTGGATCCACATCCTTATTATTACATTATATATTTGTATCATGGAAAACCTTCTTGAAGACATGTCATTACTCTAAGAATTAATGGTGCTCTAGATGTATAGGGAGGTAGGTAGAGGTGAAAAATGGAAAGAGGTACAAGAGTTTAATTTTGGGTGGTAGGGTTCAAATATGAGGCATGCCAGTGTGAGGAAGTATGACTTCCTGACAAAGGTTTGTGAAGAAGTGGGTTTTGGTGGAGAGGAAAGGTGGTATGCGAAACTCTAAAGCCTCCATGGAAGAGGGAACAAAGGTGGGGAATAGGCAAAGGGCATGGATAGATGGGGAAGTTTGATACCTTGGTGAAGCTGGAAGAGAAAGTGAACTTGGGAAGGTCATACAGGGAAGGGAAACTCTGCAACATTGATGGCTTACATAGAATTACAAGATTGGCCATGCCTTCATACTAAATTTTTTTGGGGAACTTGGGAAGATGCATGGGGAATGAAGAGGAATAAATTGTACACAATTTTGGATCAGGGGAGATGTTGGAGTTAGGAAATGGTCATTTTGGACTATAATATAGATTATAGAAAAATAGGACATGAAAAGAAAGGATTGATGATAACAAATAATGTTAGTTAAGGGATGGATGTTAAGGATGAAAATTTTAGTGATAAATGAAAGGAAGTGGTATATAAAATATTAATGTTCTATGATAATGATGTACAAATAAAAGTGATGGATGAAACAACTATCTTTATTTTTGGTATAAATGATAAAGGGCTAGGTGAAATGAATATGATGGGGGGTGAATGAATTTTATTTTAAGGTATATTTGAAAAAATTGGTATTTTTATAGCATATGAAAGGATGCACCATGATATGGAAAACCATGATGACAATATTGCCATGTATTTTGGGATTGACCCTGTTAGCTCTCAAAAACGCAGGTTGAATGCCTCAAGAGGCTGCCAATCCTTGATACGTTTTAGGGCAACAAAACAAGGTCAAGAGAACTCAACCTTCTACTCTTTAGGTGCTGCAAAACCTAGGCGGGTGTACCTAACTGAATAATGCAGACTTAACTTGTGATTATCTTTCTGAAATGCTTTGTCCACAATGGTAGATAATAGTGAACAAATGAAATTAAACTTGATAACAATTTGCAGATCTAAAACCTAAAATACTTAATTAACTGATAAAAAGAGATTGAATGAATTCGAATAATGAAATTGTAGAGACCAGTGCCTTGTTGGATATGCGGAGTCAAACGAAACAGAGGTGAGCAAGTTATTCTGGCAGAAAATCAAATTGTAGGCATATGATCTGTTTATAACTTGTATAAATAATGCAGGATTATGATTACTAAGCTCTACTTTAAGAATCCAGATGAATTCCCCCTAATTACTGTGATCAACAGAAAGAATTTAATCCCTACTTGAGAGAAACAGTTAATTAATCACACAGATACAACAAATGTGTACTGATAAACTGAGAATAAACTTGTTATTTCAATTTAAACAACCAGAAAAAATCAACTTGGAGACAGCTTTAGCAATGCTTTTCAATAAACTCAACATACAATTGACACCAGAAGTAAAATGCCACACCAGCTGATCTTCATTGAAACCACCATTTGAAATCATGCACATAGTCTCTGGAAAGAGAAAATTATCCTACTGTAGCCATCTGACTACCTTCTGCTTTTTATCTAAAATATGATGATGTCCCTCTATTACAATTGGGATGTATATTTATACACCAACATGAGAAAAATCAAACATTTGAAAAATCATGTCGGCCCTCCACAAGATTCGGGCTCAAAATATGTCGGCCAGTAACCGTCATCAAATAATTCATCACGTCGGCCACAGGAATAGTAATCTGCTATTTAATTGAGTCCACATGTCGGCCACAACAATCGAGCATCATTATTCATCATCGGAACAATCACTGAGACATTCCCCTCACCATGTCAAAGGCAATTCAATCGCTTTCCCCTGCGCGCCCCTATTCATCGCAGTCGTTGTGACATACTCGGGTCGGTGAGATATCATATCAACCACATAGTCTTGTCCCCAAGCGTTCCTCCTTCTCTTCATATATCGCTATGACATCTTGACCTCGGGGTGACATCCTAGAGATTTCACCAAGCTTCACCGAAGACATCATTTTCTTTCATGTCATTGTAGCACCTTGCTTGTTACATCAAAAGCCTCATAATTACATCATATCGCCAAGAGAATACTGATCTCACACCGACATCCATTAGTTTTGTTCGTAGTCGCCGTAGCAATCCATTTGTCACACCGAGGGAAACCCCATACCAATTGGCAACATTATGTTTGACCGAGGGTTGTTTTCCCATTCGTCATGTGTCGATGTGACCTCTTGACTTTGGAGAGACCTCATACCGAAAGGAATAACTTACACCGATTGGAAACCCTTGCATATCGGTTGGTGTGACATAGCGAAGTCGCTGAGACTTCCCAATGATAAAACAAACTCACACCGAAATGATCACAAAGTCGGGGAGACATGACCCAATCCGGGAGACCTCAACCTGATAGCTCCAACTCTTACCAAAATGAATCCCTTTTCTAAACGGTCGGTAAGACAATGAGATCTCGCTATGACATTTCCCTGATAGCTATAACTTATAGCGATGTACATCCACCACATGTCAGTCGGTGTGACCACAATACCTCGCTATGACCTCATTTCGAAAGAAATCACCCACACCGAAATGAATCCTTATGGCTGTTGTGGTCGGGGAGACATATGGTGTTCGATGTGACATCACCCCGACATAACCTAACTTTCACCGAAGTGAATCCTCCCATCACCGGTCGCCGAGACAAGGTAAGAGTCATGCCGACTATCCTGAAAGTAAATAACATTCGTTGTGACAATCATATGGTCCTTCTGACAAGCCTACCATCGTAATCCATTCGGCAAGACCTTGCAAAATTGGGGAGACGTCAACCCGATAGCCGCAACCTACCCCGACGAACCACCAAAATCACCGGTCGGCCAGACAAACAGAAATCGCCGAGACCTCTACCTGAACACAAAAACTCATGCCAATAGGAAATCCATTGTCGCCATAACAAGAGAAGTGTCTTGTCGATACACCTGAAACAAAAGATTTCAGCAATAGAAACATAGTGGGTTGGGGAGACCAATGAAGACCTATGCCGATATGAACCAGAATGAAGAAAGTGCATACATAGGTGAAATATAAGGGACATAATGGTTAGAATGAGTGGAATATGCACACGGAAGAGCAAAATCAGGAAGTTCAAGAGTGAAATAATATGTAAAAGCATTAGATTTTTACAGTTCTAACAGTGGCTCCGTCTGGGGATGAATGATAGTTAGATCATTGCAAGGATCCAGAATCTTGGGTGAGCAGACCAGACACAAAATGATGAACCAGTGAGCAGTGATGGAGGAATGGAAATGGAAAAGAGCGCGAAATGAATGCAAAATGGATGCAAAGTGGAGATGGAGCAGAACCCTAAATTACTGTGCATGGAAAATAATTTTAAAGAGGATAAGCAAGAGTTGTCCATGCACTAGCAACCCTCAATCCTCTGTGTTTTAATTTCTCCTGTTCTGATCTGTGACAATCTGAAACTCCAACCACTTTCCCCTGTCAAAAACCTGGTTATCTCTTGAATTCAACAGATTCCTCTTGAAGACACATATGCAATTCATCCTGTCACCGTTATTGCAAGTTTTCAGAGAATCATCATGCTCAGCTTGACCCAAAATCACTTCATCATTCTGTAATTCAAATTTTTGATCATCATGGGACAAACCCCCGTTCTCTTCACCATAGAAAATATATGCACATTCAATGCAAAATTCATCATTAACATTCCCTCTGCTATATATTATGAAACACTCTCTCAGCTGTATTAAAATTTCACAATCAGAGTGCTTCTCATGAAAAAAAAAAAACTCTGTCATATCATTGTTGTTTGAAGAAAGCAAGCCATAAACCTTTTTCACCTCTTCAGTATCTCTATTCGGAGATAACACTGAATCATGACTCATATCCTCAATATCAATCATATATGAACCAATCAAAGTTGAATCTTTATCATCCTTGGTATGCAAACAATTGTCTTCTTCACATGAATTAGAATTTTCAAAATCACATACCTCATCCCGAATGGAAGCAGACTTTTGATCAACACCAAAAGTATCACCATCATTCCAAGAAATGCACAGGGAGTCATAAGAATCTTTACACAAAGATTTTTCACTGTCAAAACAAAAGTAAGCTGGAGACAGAACTTCAAGATCATCTTCGTGTGCATATCCCTGGCATTTAGAAATAAACAAATCTGCCATATGTTCACAACTAAGTGAACAAGTCTCTACATTTTCATCACTACAGTTATACTTCTTACTTTTGTCATCATCAAACAGAAATTCAATACCATCAGGGAATGGGAAATCAGAAACATCATCAGTGCAGTTACTTATTCCATCATTTTGCTTGTCTGAAATTGTTTCCTCCTTTTCATAGAATGGATTTAAAAATATCTGAAACTTACTCATTGACACACCTTGGCAAAAAATCATCTAATCTTCACTTAAATCTTCATCATACAATGAGTTGAAAAAATTTGGAAATCACTTTCAAATGTACATACCTCTTCTTCATCAGATGTATCTTCATAATTTTCAACTGCAGCCAGAGGTATTGCATACTTACTATCAACATGTCCCATTGCCTCTTCATCCTGATCTTCATAAGAGGTGAAGGAATCCATTGACTGCAAATCAAAATCCTCAAGTTTATCATCAGAATCTGAATATTCACTGGATTCCTCACCACATGCAATGCTTTCCCTGTCACAATCTATTATGCAAGAGAAATGTCTTGCACCTTCATCTTTATTGTGCAAGTCATCACAGGAATCATACTGACTTGCACATATCTCATTTTCTATTGGAAGCATTGTTTGATCAATTTCTCTATACTCATCAGAAATACAATCATTGGAATCAACCTTGATAATGTTCTCATACCTTATTCCCTGGGACAACGCTTGAATGAAGTTAAAAGAGGAGCCTTCTACCTCAATCCCTTTCTTCTGCTCCAATGTCTCTCTTTTGTTTTCTTTCTTCTGATCAGCAACAGTTAGTCTTTCTACCTCTTCTTCAGTAAGTCTCTTCATATTGTATTGAGAAGGCACCTCAATAGAATGTGGCACTGTATAATCTTCTTCATAGTCAGAAAGGACCTGTCATTCAGGCATATGAACATTATATTTTTGATTTGAAGCATCATGTCGATAACCCTTATCCTATGAAGATGAATACTTTCCCACAACATGGTGAAAAGTATCTGAAGTCATAAATACTGTGTGATCTTCTTCATTGTTTCTGATCAGAATTCCCTCTTCTCGCATTCTTTGGGCTACAACACAATGATCTAGGGAATGTGGCTTATCACAAAAATCACAAAAGTAATTATTACTTACCATATAGGTTCCTTTCTTGCTCAATGGATAAGAAGCTCCCTCACTTCCAGGCCTAGCTATTATAGGTTTGTTTTCCTTCCAGTCTGTATTATAAGGCATGCCATGCAACCTCTGCTTTTCATTCTTGTATGTGTTGCTTTGCTGAGAAACCCTAGGAATATCTCTTTTACTGATCATCCCAGCAACCTTCCTATTGTTTTCAATTGTTTGTGCCATCTTTTGTGCCTTAGCCAAACTTCTTGGGAATTTATTTCTCAGCTCATACCCTGTCTTTGCTACAAAATCTAGCAACTTTGATCCAATAGGTATTTTATTCTGCAACTTATTGAATCTCTGATTGAAATCATAAATTGTATCACTTTGATCTATCTGAATGTGCAATAATTCATGAAGAGAAAAATCTAGTGCACTTGGATTCCCAAACTGTTCGAGGAACTGATCTTGAAATCCTTGGAGATAATCAATTAAAACAGTTGGTAAACTGTTGAACCAATCCCTAGCATCTTCAACAAGTGACATCATGAATAGCCTCATGCGTAAATCTTCGTAGGGCACCTCCAAATCTTGGATGAAAGCATTGAAACTTCTTAAATGATCTTCAGCATTGATTGCATCATTTCTTGTAAACTTTGGAACAATACCCCTCCAACTGTTATCCATTGGATAAGGGGATAACTGAATCCCTGACAAATCAAACTGTCTGATCATGGTTGTATATTGATAAGGGGGAGCATTATGTGGGTACGGATGTTGGTACATCGGACCATAGTACTGTGTATGATAATATGGCACATACTGCTGACCATGAGGAGCTCCAGCATGACCTCCCCTGAACTGAAATCCTCCTCCATTCATGTTTAAAAAACTACAAAAAATCTTTCAGAGTCGCCACCTACTTTTCCAAAAGTAGGAAAATCATTATTTTTGATCTTTTCCCAGTGGAATCACCCTTTCTGAAATTTCTCAAATTATAACTTTTCCTCCAATGACTCTATAATGTGGTCTTCAACCGAATTTTCTGATATAATCCCCAGCGGAGTCGCCAATTTGTTAGCTCTCAAAAATGCAGGCTCAATGCCTCAAGAGGCTGCCAATCCCTTGATACGTTTTAGGGCAACAGAACAAGGTCAAGAGAACTCAACCTTCTACTCTTCAGGTGCTGCAAAACCTAGGCGAGTGTACCTAACTGAATAATGTAGACTTAACTTGTGATTATCTTTCTGAAATGCTTTGTCCACAATGGCAGATAACAGTGAACAAATGAAATCAAACTTGATAACAATTTGCAGATCTAAAACCTAAAATACTTAATTAACTGATAAAAAGAGATTGAATGAATTCGAATAATGAAAATGCAGAGACCAGTGCCTTGTTGGGTATGCAGAGTCAAACGAAATAGAGGTGAGCAAGTTATTCTGGTAGAAAATCAAATTGTAGGCATATGATATGTTTATAACTTGTATAAATAATGTAGGATTATGATTACTAAGCTCTACTTTAAGAATCCATATGAATTCCCCCTGATTACTGTGATCAAAAGAAAGAATTTAATCCCTACTTGAGAGAACCAGTCAATTAATCACATAGATACAGCAAATGTGCACCGATAAACTGAGAATAAACTTGTTATTTCAATTTAAACAACCAGAAAAAATCAACTTGGAGACAGCTTTAGCAATGCTTTTCAATAAACTCAACATACAATTGACACCAGAAGTAAAATGCCACACCAGCTGATCTTCATTGAAACCACCATTTGAAATCATGCACATAGTCTCTGGAAAGAGAAAATTATCCTACTATAGCCATCTGACTACCTTCTGCTTTTTATCTAAAATCTAATGATGTCCCTCTATTACAATTGGGATGTATATTTATACACCAGCATGAGAAAAATCAAACATTTGAAAAATCATGTCGGCCCTCCACAAGATTCGGGCTCAGAATATGTCGGCCAGTAACCGTCATCAAATAATTCATCACGTCGGCCACAGGAATAGTAATCTGCTATTTAATTGAGTCCACATGTCGGCCACAACAATTGAGCATCATTATTCATCATCGGAACAATCACTGAGACATTCCCCTCACCATGTCGAAGGCAATTCAATCACTTTCCCCTGCGCGCCCCTATTCATCGCAGTCGTTGTGACATACTCAGGTCGGTGAGATATCATATCAACCACATAGTCATGTCCCTGAGCGTTCCTCCTTCTCTTCATATATCGCTATGACATCTTGACCTCGGGGTGACATCCTAGAGATTTCACCAAGCTTCACCGAAGACATCATTTTCTTTCATGTCGTTGTAGCACCTTGCTTGTTACATCGAAAGCCTCATAATTACATCATATCGCCAAGAGAATACTGATCTCACACCGACATCCATTAGTTTTGTTCCTAGTCGCCGTAGCAATCCATTTGTCACACTGAGGGAAACCCCATACCAATTGGCAACATTATGTTTGACCGAGGGTTGTTTTCCCATTCGTCATGTGTCGTTGTGACCTCTTGACTTTGGAGAGACCTCATACCGAAAGGAATAACTTACACCGATTGGAAACCAATGATAAAACAAACTCACACCGAAATGATCACAAAGTCGGGGAGACATGACCCAATCGGGGAGACCTCAACCTGATAGCTCCAACTCTTACCGAAATGAATCCCTTTTCTAAACGGTCGGTAAGACAATGAGATCTCGCTATGACATTTCCCCAATAGCTATAACTTATAGCGATGTGCATCCACCACATGTCGGTCAGTGTGACCACAATACCTCGCTATGACCTCATTTCGAAAGAAATCACCCACACCGAAATGAATCCTTATGGCCGTTGTGGTCAGGGAGACATATGGTGTTCGATGTGACATCACCCCGACATAACCTAACTTTCACCGAAGTGAATCTTCCCGTCACCGGTCGCCGAGACAAGGTAAGAGTCATGCCGACTGTCCTGAAAGTAAATAACATTCGTTGTGACAATCATATGGTCCTTCTGACAAGCCTACCATCGTAATCCATTCGGCAAGACCTTGCAAAATTGGGGAGACGTCAACTCGATAGCCGCAACCTACCCCGACGAACCACCAAAATCACCGGTCGGCCAAACAAATAGAAATCACCGAGACTTCTACCCAAACACAAAAACTCATGCCGATAGGAAATCCATTGTCGCCATAACAAGAGAAGTGTCTTTTCCATACCCCTGAAACAAAAGATTTCAGCAAAAGAAACATAGTGGGTCGAGGAGACCAATGAAGACCTATGCCGATATGAACTAGGATGAAGAAAGTGCATACATAGGTGAAATATAAGGGACAGAATGGGCAGAATGAGTGGAATATGCACACGGCAGGGCAAAATCAGGAAGTTCAAGAGTGAAATAATATGTAAAAGCATCAAATTTTTACAGTTCTAACAGACCCAAAAGAAAAATTCACAAGTAGGTGTATTACATATGTGATCATGATATGAAAGAGCATGATTTTTTGCCATGAAATGCCCCAAGGATGAACACAAATGAAAAAAAAACAAGACACACAAGGAAGAAAGCATACAAAAGGCCAAAGAACAAACAATATTTTACCCTTGGTTAAGATAAAAACTAAAGATCAATTAAGGATGATGATAGCTTTGTTGATTTGGGAATAGTGTGTCCCAAAAATAACGTAAATATTGGAAATGATATCCCAATAACAAGGCAATGGTTTGTTTAGAACTAAATAAGGCTTGTACCAAGATGAGGAACAAAGCCTATGGATGCTTTTAGATGGGTGCTAATATTTTTAGTTAGATTTGTGTAGATTTTATTATGGCTTTGGATTTTTTTGTATTTGGATGAATTTCTTTGGGATATACCTTTGCATGTAACCAATGACAAGTGGAAACCAAGTCTAAGGACAAGAATGAAGGGTGGATTTAATGGATGAAAGAAGGATATAGGATGGGAGGGATGAGGGATTACTTGATGGAGAGATTTTAGGATGTGATATCTAAGGACTACATTACATAAGGATAGCATGCCTCACTCTAAGAAATATATTAACCATGACTCATAAATTGTGACAATATGTTTAGGTATTTATCATAAAATATGTGACATATCAAGAGGTTTTTCAAAGGATGTGCTAAAATTATTCCCTTATCATTTTCAAATTAGAAGTGAGAAGGGAAGATGGATGGGTAAAATTAAGTGGGTGTATGAATACAATGGATAGGTATGAGGGGATGGTATAGATAGTTAGCTAGGGAATCTAAAGGATGGATAGTGTAGGAAGGAAGCTTGCCTCCAAGTGTAGAGACAACATAGACAAATAATTTACACATGACACCCACAAATAGGTTTTCATCATGGTAACTTACCCAAGGCATCATAAGAATGGTTTCCACCTTTGGACAAAAATTTTCTCTAATATTTTTATTTTAATTTTGATATTTTTTGTATTTTGATATTTTTTTATTATTGTTGTATTAGACATAAAAATTCTTGAGATGCATAATTATTAGGTCTTCTAGCTCCTTACCATAATTTTTCATGGTAGATAGGAATAATATCCTATTCTAAGAATGTGAATCATGATGTTGCAATGTGCTTTGTGAATGTTGTTTCGACCTTTGTTGATTGTCAGGTTGGATTAGTCCAAATATAAACATGTTAATCATGGTATCTCCATAGCCCCTATATTAAAGGATGTTTCCAAGTAAAATGGAATAGGAGGCAAGTTGGATGATGTATGGTGATTGTACAAAAGCTTGGATTAAAGGGGTGCAATTATGGAGATATATATGTAGGGTAATAGATTTGGTTGTGTGTGGATGGATGGATGGGGCTATGAAGGTGTGAGAAAATGTCATGGGACCAAAGGGAATTAGGATAAAAAATTCACACACCATGTCACATTTTGTAATTAGATTTGCTTTAGATCCAATGATGAATATTGAAGCTCTAAATGTTTGACTACAAGATTTTGGACTTTTGAGGTTAGATTATGGATTTTTGATATATTGTATTTGGGGCTTTTGGAGACACTTGAATTTTGAGATTTAGGGATCTAAATATATATTTTTTTATTTTTAGATTAAGGATGGGATATGGGGAATTATATTTAGGATTTTGGGATTTGATTTTGGATGGGGATGTAGATTTTTGGACTTCATATTTTACGATTTAGAGACCCAAGTAGAGTTAAGCTTAGGGTTAGAATGTTTGGATTTGGATTTAGGATTTCAAGATTGGATTTTAGATGAGAGATGTGGAGTTTTAGATTGGGATGTGGGCACAGGATTTGGATTGGCATGTGGGACTTTTGGATTTAAAGATAAAATTGGGTTTTGGAGATGCAGATTTAGATGTTCCACCATGATTCATTGCTTCTCTTTGCTTTAGGATCCACATTGATTTTTTATTTTCTTTTTATTAGTGGACCCATGTTTCTCTTTGGAGTGGAACTATGATCTTTGACTTGATTTTAATTTGATATTACATATCAATGCTTTGTGACATAGTTATTTATGGATTCTTGTGGGCTCTTTGCCTTATATGTTGGTGCATCCAAATCACTTCCAAACTCTATGTTATGGTCCCATGGGGGAATATTATCTTGAAATTTCATGAATTTCATGATTTTTTCATAATTTTGGAATAAAATTGGTATGTGATTTCATTGGTCTTGATTGGTGAATTTAGGTGATGGAAGATTAATTTTGATAATAGGGGTGGTGGTGCCAAAAAAGGGTTGGTGATAGTTAGCTCTTCATAGGAGCAATAAGAGAAATCAATAAGGATGTTGGAAGAGGTTTCCTCAGAACTTGCATAAGTTTCACTAACATTCTTAGTTTGTTTGTTAGGAGATTTGTAGGCAATGCCCTAAAATCCTTGATTTGCATTAACATGTATAAGATCCAAGATTCCTTGCTCATAAAGGTCCAATCCTTTGCCTTTGTATTTCATGGTTTGTATATTTTCTTATGATAGGATATGTGTTGTTGTTGAAGCATGATGTGAGCTCATATTTAGATAACAAGGAACTGTTAGAGCTTCCAACTTTCTTGTCTATAAGAACAACCTAATTTGATAAAGATGGTTGGACCATGGTGATAGTATGTTTGTGTTTTCTCATCATTCATAATTGTTGTACCTTAATCAATTATGTACCCAATGTAATCAATATGAGACTTGCTTATCTACATGACCATTATAATTAATATTATTTTGGTTTTTAATATGTTTGATGTGATTGATTTGCTCATATATGTGTTCAATGGGATCAAGTGTCTCATCATAGGAAGGGGAAATGGTTGGATAATGGGTAGGATTAGCTTGAGTTTCTTATTCTTGGGATTTTATTACATTATGGATAAAATTGACATGGATGCTTTGATCTTGATTTGGTGGGGATCAAGTTTCTTCATGCTTTGGAACAAGCTTTGGTATGGCATTAATTGTTTTTCAACAAGATGGATGAACCTTTCTTTGCTTCACTATCCCCTATATTGATTAAGTCTTTGATATACTCCTCTAATAGTATGCTTTGGTTAGTAGGATGTCTTAGAGACTTATGACACTTATGAATTTTGGATTTGATGTATTACATAGATCTTATGACATGTCTTTGTTTAACTTCCCATTGGGTTGAATCATATAGACAATAGTGCTAGGAGGGACTCAAACAAACTACATATGGCTTGTCCCCAAATGTGGATAGTGTGATACAAGGGTAACTTATTCAAGATGAAGAGTCCCTCTATTGATTAGATCTTGAATATAATCTTTGAATTTTTGACAATGATTAATGAAATGCCTTTTGATTTTATGGTATTCATAGTACTTGTCCTATTTATACCTCTTGGGATTTGACTAGCTTTCATCAAAAGACCTAGTAAGTGGGAAGATGATTTTGCTAGCCTTGAATAGCCTATGAAATATTGCTTCCAAAGACTTTCCCAAAGAAGTATAGTAGCTTTATTTGGACTCTTATTTGAATAGGATTTTGGAAGTGGTAATGTGAGGAGGATCTTGGACATCTTGAATATGGCTCAAATTGGTAGCCCCATTGTCAACAAAATGTTTTTACTCTTCAAATCCATAATTTTGATTATTGTTCCTCACATGTAGCCCTTGGATAACACCCTTCATAGCTAAGTTGGGTTGATTGGATTGATTGGGTTAATTGGATTAATTGATGAAAGTAGTCAAAAAAGAGTTATGACGATTCCTTAGTGGACTCTAAAATGGGTGAGGATAATTTGTTATTTTTATTTATTAAATTTTGACTAATTAATTGTGCATGGTTAAAAATTAGAGGGAATCTTAGAAGAGTTATGATTAAATATGAGTGGATGGTTAGATTTTGTAAATTATTTTTGGATGAAAAGTGAAAATAAATTTATTTATTTATTTTAGAATAAATAGATGAACATTAGTCTAATTAACTAAATAATATGAATTATTTAATTAATTAGTGGTGGTAAATGAAAGGAGGAATCAACATGATAATGAGGAAATGTTGACATGGTATTCAAATAAGATGTTAGGTACAACATTAGAAGGTGGTGAAAATTAAGCGCGACCTATAGGTCTAGAGTCAACATGCTTGGTTCTATATACCTCAAATTCTACATAGAAATCATAGTAGAGAGTGAATCATATACAAATTAAGAAGTGGAAGTCATCAAATTATGATGTCATTTTGTGGTAGGCATGATACAAGATCCTACTCATCTTGTGAAAATGCATATATGCTCAATAGAAGTAAAGCAATGCATGAAAAAATAATCCTCACTATAAACTTATCATTACTATTGTAACTATGTATGGTCAAATTCTTTGTGCTCACAATAATATCTTAAGAATTCCCACACACTCGAAGAAAATCTCTAGCCAAACATAGAGGAATAACCCTAGTGCTACAATCCATACCAAAAAGTTAAATGTCTTCACATTTTCTCGCATGTGGTAACGGTTCACTATCCATGTAAAAGCAAAAGTGTGAGGGAAAAATAACAAAGATAACAAATGACTTCACTTAAACATCACAGTCTAAGCTTTGACTTGTTAAAATGGCTCATCTTAAATCACACTAGTAGATGGGGGTCCTACTTTAAAAAGAGAGTGATGCAAGCAAGGTGGATAAAAGACTCTCTTCAACTTGAAAATGACTAGTCACAATCAGGAAATAACTCCTTTATGACACAAATCCCTTAACTTGACTCAATCACCCTCTTTAAGGCTTGTAGCCCTCAACCCAATTAATGATGATATCTTTTAGAGAAGGTCGTACAGTGGCCTATTAAACACCATAAAGGTTCACCACGAACTCCTCAACACCATATCAAAAGATCACATAGGGTTTCTTTGTCCCAACATCAAGTTTCAATAGGCTGCCCTGCTTCTAGGCTACTTAATTAGCCCTAATTTCCAAAGGAACTACCCTTTAAACACTTGAAAAACATTCACAATCACTTGATAGTCTCAAATTGTGACACAAAACATCAGATTCAAAATTATTTCTTGGGTTCAAGCCTGCTCTAACCCTACTCCATGAAACCCTCACTTCTTATGCAAACACCTATAGTTTATTGAAAGTAATATCTCTCAGGCTTCCCAATCACAACCAATGCATCCAACACCCTTTAAATACCCTGCACAAGGTCAAAAACACATAATATTGACAATTTCTTCATCAATTTAACATAAACCCTCACACAACACCTCCTCCTCACATAAAAACTTCATTACCAACCCTAGGGCTTCTCCCATTCACTTGTAACTTATCTCCCCAGCCTTCCAAACCTTAGAAACATCTAACCCTACATACAATAGGTCAATCCACCGAGTTATAGGGCCTGACAATAGGTGGATTGACTAATTCATGATTTTAAACTTTAATCAAACCTTTATTCTATGTAACAGGGCAGTTTCAGGAAAATAGTGAAATCACCCACCAAATCCAAAGTTAAACTCACAAAATAGAATCAAATGAAAGGAGTCTCATGTATTTACAAAACACCAAAGAATTCAGACCATTTGAAGCTTGTACGAGACCGTGCAGTAGGAGAAAACTTAGAAAAATAGAGTAATTTTCATAAAAACATTGTGCTTCAATTGATTTTCTTCAATACAATTCTCCAACAACCTTTTGCTTGAGCCTTTAGAGGCTTTAAATACATTTTCAAACCAAAACTAACCTGGCCAACGTTCATAACTAACTTTTCAATTCCTTAACCCTTTAAATTTCCTTTAAGTTGCATTTTTATAATTTTGTCTATGACAACATTTGCACATTTTGAGTAACTTTTCCTTAATTTGACACCTATTAACTCATAAAACCCCCAATTACATATAAAATGGTCTAGATAGACCTTATTTAACATAATAGACTCAAAACACAACAAAATCCTATAGCCTACTTGGTATCATCTTTAATTGACAAACATTATTTAGTGGTGCTCCTGCACTAGAGAGTGTGCTTTTAGATCAACCATCTAAACAAGTCAAAACTTAGAACATATTGTTTAAATCTAACCTTACATTATCTCTACCGGTTTTTAGAACGAAATTTTTTTTTGCTACATCCAAGCATAGTAAAAAAGAACTGTACGCTATAAATACATGGATTCACTTTTTCCATACGCCTTTTTCATTTTAAGGAAATTAATTTAAGTCAACCCTGCTATCCTTTCTTTCTTGTAAAACAAAATAGGAATAGTAGCATAGTGACTATTTGATCAAGATAATATTCCACTATTCATTGATTCCTTTTTATGCATAAGAGGAATAAAACTTTGGTCGTTCACATTCAAAGTGTTATAGAAGTCATTAAGTTCATGGCATTACTTATATTCACTATACTATTGTAAATACACGATATAAATAATATTAAAACAAAATAAATAAAGAAATAGTATAATATTTTGGATAAGTTGCATTTATAATGAATGATACTCCTTGATCTTCTTAAAACGACATGAATGTATTCTAGCGATAAAGTCACCTGTGGAAGCGAGAGCCATTACAATTATTTGCTCAAATGAAATTAGCTTCCCCATGATCCGTATATCCAATTGTTACAATAGAGAGATAGGATTCCTTGCGAAAGCTATTATGAAATTGAAATATGCAAAATTCTTTCATTTCTATTCAGTGAAAAGAAAGGAAAAAAAGAAAATGAATTAAGTTGATCAAACAAAACTGGAATAATGGTAGTAGCAAAACAATTCTATCCTACTCCCTTTTCATATTAAGCAAAATTATATTGCTATGTTAGAAGGCTAGATATACATCTAGTATACTTCAAATATACCCTTGGTATCATATTGACAATCAAACAAGGATTTAGAAGATCAAATCTTGATTTGAGTAAAAAAATCTATCAAGATTCACCAGATAGGGCTCTTGCATCTGCAACCACCCTTTGTCATACTAGACATGACATTTTCTTGAAAAAAGGAATTCGGCGCATACGTCTATTCTCCCAACTGGATTCTTTATGAACGTTTACCGGAGAGCACAATGACTCAGGCTGTGAGTAGCTCTTACAAATAACGTATTTGGAGGCTTTTGTGTTGAGTATTCATTCATTTGAAGGCCTGTAACAAGTATGCGCTATCAGAAAACA
Source organism: Sequoia sempervirens (assembly GCA_007258455.2). Taxonomy (NCBI): domain Eukaryota; kingdom Viridiplantae; phylum Streptophyta; class Pinopsida; order Cupressales; family Cupressaceae; genus Sequoia; species Sequoia sempervirens. The sequence continues at coordinate 73,917 of VDFB02328580.1, forward strand.
ACGATTCTCCATCCATTTTATAAATGATAGAGTAGTCACAACACAGACTAAAAATTCACACGATATTGCTGGAAGAGATTTAAGATGAAAACACAACAAACCACCTTCCTCCATTATGCGTAATCTCTTCTCATTTTGATTTTTTCTTTCATTTTTCCCATAGCTGACTCAGTTTTTCTATACAGCAAAGAGTGGTTATGGTGAACTGCAGTGTGCCACGACATTTATTTCATGGGAGGACAGCTTTGCTAATTTGGTAAAATGTTAATTGGGTGATTTATTTTGATTCAGAGTCACAGGGAGTGAGTGGGTGTTTGATCAATGTGAACATGGACAAGGTCAGTGGTTAGTTTACAAGGATTACACAAAAGATGAGATAATTTTAGATGTTTGATAGGGGAGAGGGGTCAGTAGTCGTGCGGATTAACTTTGTAGTATGTAACAATTGCTTGGAATATCATAAGATGTTCATTTTTTTTTGCAATGTGGACTGACCTCTTATCTATCTATAATTAAAGTTTGGAGGTGTGACTCATCATGCAACTTGTCACGTCAGCATATCTACTAAGAAGTGTCCAAAATTTGACTTTTTAAAGATTCCACCAAAACTTAATTATGTACCCTAGTAGTTGGAAAAAAAATCATTTCTTGTTTGTAGAATATCATATTTTTATTTAAAATAAAACATATATACAATCTAAATAGACCAAATACCTACATCTACTAAGAAATGTGCAAAATTTGACTTTTTAAAGATTCCACCAAAACTTAATTATGGTAGCCCTAGTAGTGGAACAAAAAAATGTCATTTGTTGTTTGTAGAATATCATATTTTTATTTAAAATAAAATATATATGCAATCTAAATAGACCAAATATCTATTGGTAACCATAAATCTTTGTTATCTCTAGTTTGTTTATTCCACACAAATAGACCAATAGTTGAACACAAAAAAACTATTTCTTGTTATAAAAACAACATATAATTGTTTAAAACACAACTTATATGAAACAAAAAATGGACCAATAGTTGAACACAAAAAAACCATTTCTTGTTATAAAAACAACATATAATTATTTAAAACACAACTTATATGAAATAGTTCAACACTATAACTTTTTGAAAATCCTTAGAAAATACATAGTATTTATTAAATGAGATTGTTTTACTTTTTATTTATGATGTTAGTTTCAATTAAAAGATCATTTTTCTATTTTCTAATATATTTCTTTAATTTGATTATTTTATATTGATTATGTCAATCACAATACAACATAAAGACGTTTTGTCTACAAGTTGTTTCATCTCTCTATTGCATGTTATTGAGTGCATGCAAGCAACAGACTATTCGAGTGCATGTACACCATCATATGTTAAAAAAATATTTGAATCATTTTAAATATTTTTACATAGATTTTAATTCTAACAAATCTAACTTTGTGCTTTCATAATTTATAATCAACTCTTTTAAGTTATTAATATTCACTAATAATATCAAAAACTTATCAACATGTCAAGTGAACCCATAGATTCAATTGTGAATTTTATTTTTACATTCTACAATAAAAAATGAAAACATATAATAATAAAATAATTATATTTTATTAAAATATTTAAAATAATACTTAAACAAAAATTAATGGCATCTATAAGATATTAAAATATTAAATATATTTGAAAAAATATATATATTTTGTTCATGAGGGGTATCCCCACTACCTAGTCCAGCAGTCGTATCTTGGGTACCTGGGACAAGCAGGGGCGAGACTATTCCCTTGTGGGGGACCCAACAGCTGGCAAACCAATCCCAACCAGGTAAATACGGAACCAGGCTTGGAATTTGATGGTCTATTTGACCGTTTTTTCAATTTTAGACCGTATATTACAGCTATAAAATTTATTAGACCATATAGTTTGAGTTGCTATATTTTTATTAAACCGTAAAAAATTATTATAAGCAAAATATAATATAGTATTTTAATTTATAATATATATCATTTTATAATTTTTATTATAAAAAGATAAATTAATTTAGAATAGAATAAACTTTTTTGAATATTTTATAATATGAATTTAGAAACTTTGACATTTTTATAATAGTTATCATTTTTTTATATTAATAAATGTGATTTACAATAGAAATATATATTAATTTAAGATCTTTTCAAAATAGAATATAATTATTTTTAACTTTTAGAATATATTTAACAAGATTTGTTTTTAATATGAACTTAGAAACTTTTGTTAATTGTTAATTATAACAATATATTTTTATATTTATTACTAATAATTATCATTGTTTTCTGATTTTTCAAGATATTGCATTTATAAAAGATTTTATATAAAAATTCATAAATTAAATAAAAAAAATTTGACAGAGATTTAAATGACAAACTGTTATAAAATTTTCATATGACAGATAGGGATGACCGTTCAAATTCCAGGCCTGGTCCCACAGGGAGAGGTGGAGCTCAAAAAAGCACTTGCAATAATTGTTAAGGGATCCATGCTCTGCGGCGGGAACAGAGCCCACGTAGGTATTTTATTAAAACTTATCCACAACGAACCCACCGTGCTGACGAAATAGGGGAGGAACAGTACTCCGCACATTAAACATGAAAATAACGGTTTCATAACATTAACGCAAGGCCACAAATTCAGTGGGCCATGCGACAAATGTCTTCAAGACTTCAAATTAGGTGGAAGTCTTATGTTTTGTTAGAAATAACGGCTGAAAAACCGAAGAGATTGTTCCGGCCACCCAACAGCAGGCTGTACACTACTTAATAAATTAAATTAAACAACTTCGTCATCCTCATTTACCCGCTGTACACACCAATTTGGCTTTACAACTCCTCTAAGCCTGCAATTACAGAAGATCTGAATTGTGTTTTAGAGGGTACTGATTTTGTTTACTGGACGCTCGCTGTTCTTTTTACATTTGAGGTATGTCATACTTTTCATTTACTTGTTTACTTGGGATTGAAATAAGAGTAATACCTGGTAAATAACGGCACTCGCCATCCATCATTAGAATGCACTGTGACATTCACCATTTAGTTTTAGGACGCCTTTAGACTCATCTTTTAGGCATGAGGTTTTATGTTTGGCCTAATTACATTAAGAATTTCACCCAGCCTCATCTGGGTGTGGTCCAATTTGCTTAAGGAGGGCAACATGACTTGGGAAGCTTGATCTGAGTCATTTTATACATCCTTTTAACAATCAGTATAAAATGGCCCCTGGTTGAGATGCAGATAAGGTTTAATAGTTTCCATGGGCTTGCCAGAGACCGAACCCAGGACCTCCCTGTTCAGGTGCTTTACCACTCAACTATCAGTCCATTTGCGGTTAGGAGTGTCGTCTGTTCTTCCAATAGGTTATGGGTACAGAATTAAAGTTTGATATAGTAAAGCCAAAAAAATTGTCCTTGTTCTCATAAATAGGCGGCCTTCTGACTAAGCTGTAACTAAAGAATGATCAAGTTCATATATGCAATTTATTGCCTGTAAATTACTATTATATAATTGTAATGGTTTCCAGCTACTAGAAATCTGAGTCATTCTATAATTCCTTTATACTTTATTTATCAATTGCTCCTTCTTGAGATGGATATAAGGTTTATTATATTCTGTGAACTAGCTAGAACCCCCAAACCTATGACATCCTCATTGAGGTGGTCTACCACTGAGCTATCAGCTCCTTGCGGATTCAGAGTGTCTTTTGATCTTCCAACACGTAATGGGTACAGACTTAAACCTTAATATATAAAGTAAAGCAAAAAATTGTCCTTGTTGCTATAGCAGGGTGGCCTGCTAACTATTTTATATCTTAAAAAATGATTATATTCATTCCTAAAATTTCTTACTGATAAATTAAAATGATATAATTGTAATGATTTTCACCGACTAGAAAGCTGTACTGAAAGCCAAAATAGCCATCTGCTGGTGAGGTTTAATTACAGCTAATTATAAATTAAAATTATTTATCAAATTTAATCAGTTTGCCTTATGGTACAATTGGTTACAATGTTTGATTATTTAAATATATAGAATGTTAATGGAAATGATTTGGCTTATATATTCATGTCATCAATCGCAGATTGGAGATGTGAGTAAATCAAACCCTAGAATATGGTCTTGATGATTTAGGAGATGAATGAAATGTAAAACAGTAAAAGGGGTTCTTATGAATATAGAACATTAAGTTTTCATGCAAAGAACTTATAGAAATAGTGAATGTAGAAATCACTTAATTACTAATAATGACATATAAAATGGTCAAGTAATCCCTTCAATGTTCAGGTTTAATTTGAATGTTCAGCTGGTAAGGCTCAGGGCTCAGATGCGAACATATATCATTAGGATGCCCAAGTTCAAACCTCTTGTAATGTCCTCTTCTAAAACGCCTTTTTTTTTTCCTTAAGTAAATATCTCACACTCACAATAATACTTGCATAATTAATTATAAATATTAATTTATCCTTAAACTTATAATTTTGATTATTAATATTATATACTTCGGATTTAGAGCTTATAATATAATTTTGAAAATATAAAAATTATTATCTGCTGTAATCTTTTTTCCAATTTGCAGCTATCTCACTTGTATAAATTTCTTGAAATGTTTCAAAATTTCTGTCTAAGTTAAGGATTTTTTGTCCGCTAAGTTGACAAGGGAAATTAAGGGTTTTTGTCATTAAATTTCTGATCTTTGAGAGATTCTGTCCTCGGTTTGCTGAATAATTCACAAGGAATTATATATATATAATATGTCTTCACAAGTTGATCCTTCCTTCCCCTTGATTTATCTTTCTTATATACCCCTTGTTCTTCAATGGTCATAACCCTTCGTATGCCTTTTGACTTTTAGTGAATTATCATTTAATCTGTGTATGAAGGAAATCGCAGTTGTAGAAGCAATCGCCTCATTATAACTACTAATTGTGGATCGGCTGTCCTATTAACTGCCGCCGCCTAGCATCATCTTGCACTTATAATTGACTTTAATCAATCTTTCAAGATCTGCTGGGGTCAATGGGCACAATATTTAATTGGGAATGTTAAAGTCAGGTTGGGGCATTACACCTCAATTGTGGAGAAACTTTCTAACAGGGCATATGGACCAGTCACTTGAGGCAGGTGATCTAGATGATCTAGGGATTACACCTAATTGCAGGAAAAAATCATCTCAGACCTATGAATGATAAATTGCTAAATTACGTGACCTTTGAATACTTAGTAAGAAGGGTTTCCCTACCTAATTGAGAGCTCAAACAAAAACAAAGAATGTGGTATTGACTAGAAAAGGCTCTACCAATATCATTATTCATATTATCATGTTCACAACCTGACACTCCTCATAAGTTTATTTTCTGTTGCCCTTAAATGGGGCTTCCAAGACTTATTATCATTCCTAGCATGTGCTTCATTCCACACACATGCACATGCTTCATTCCACACACATGCATGAGCTATGCATCCTGTACATACCATAACATTTAACAACATAGTACAAAACTATAACCGTATTAGAATGACTTAAATATAGTGATAAATACTATGAAAGTGAGTGTGTGGAGCTGTGTTGTATTTTAAACTTTAAATTAAGGTGGGGCACTTACTACAACAATGACCTAGGCTCAAAATGCAGGGGGCGTGTTCCAGGAAAATACGTGTTGGTGAAGATACATCATTAATCTTTGTACAGGTGGACCCTTATTTCCAGGGGTTATTTTCCCACAGAAACAGAACTAAAGAATCTATATGGTTGTGTTCATAACCTTTTCCAGATATACAACACTATGAACCAAACCTCAAAATTCCATCCATAAATGCAGTCTTTCAGACTTGCAAATGTATAGAAACAAAATTGCAACAATAGACTGAAATCTTTACAAAATAAGGAGAAATGGACCCCTAAAAGCAAGAGGCAAGGGACTAGAAAGGTCTTCCACTCAGTTGCTATCCTTAAAGTTAAGTCGTTGTGCATAAGGATTCTAAAAATGGCATTGTAACAAATCTGGCATCACCCTGATCTGTTACTTCTGATGTGCTCTAAGATTGAAAGCCTTCTAATTTTATTCATTTTTTGGTATGTCACTGACATCTCATCAGTTCATAACAGGAGCCCTGGGCAGGCCTACCTATGCATGTGTTGGTTCATGTTCAATGCAGGCCATCATCGTATGAATTTATTGGTTCCTACATTCCACTAAGCAGTTGTTTGGTACTTTAGTGGGATAAGCCTATAAGGCACCCTCCTGACCCAATCATGATGTCATGCTCAACATCGAATACTAATTGAGCTGTGTCAGTACTATTTTGATTAAAAAATTATTCTTTCTGTAGCCTCATGATCTCTTCTTCCCTTGGGAGACTCATTGCCTCCAGTAAGGCATGACTTATGAGGAAAGATAGTTTTTCTTTTATGTACCGGAATAAATTTTTAGAAGAATCCTTCCATTTTACTAATTGAGCTGTGTCAGTACTATTTTGATTAAAAAATTATTCTTTCTGTAGCCTCATGATCTCTTCTTCCCTTGGGAGACTCATTGCCTCCAGTAAGGCATGACTTATGAGGAAAGATAGTTTTTCTTTTATGTACCGGAATAAATTTTTAGAAGAATCCTTCCATTTTACTAATATGCTCATGAATGGCCTAGAGAAGAACAAATTCTACATAACTACAGACCCATTGAGAAGAATAAGATCTACCCAAAAGGATTGCTGCAGATTTTGGGAGAAGATAATATCCTACAAGTGGTTTATTACAGACACTGGAAAGAAGAAATTTTTTCCCACCTCCCAAAGTTTTATAGACCCGTGGGCTAGGATAGTGATGAAAATATATGTTTTCAGCAATAAAATACCAAGACCATTCACCTAGCAATCTCTTTTTTGATCAGCAAAATCATTTTTATATTAAGTGGTTAGAATGTTAAAAAACAGCAAGCTTGGTTGCTGGGTTAAGCGTTGCATGTTGCTTTAGATTCACTTAGTATTGTGACACTGAAAATCTTGAGTCCCAATCCAAAAACCTTGTTTCTAAGAACCACAGCATAATATCCATTGATTAGAAGGGAAATGCAAAAGTTTCAAAATGTGACAGCTTTAGACTGACAGAGAACCATTAATGATTAAAAACTATGAGAAGCATGGTCCTTTTCACTGCCTACATCAGGCTGAGAAAATTTAATTGTTGGTAACTTGATGGAAAAGAAAAAAGACTGACCACCTTGTGATCAGCTTATGGCAGTCAGCTTTTTCAACTTTGACTGTACAAGATGCCCCATTGACTGATTCTTGTTTGATGAAACTTGGTTCCATGTTACTGTATCCAATGATGTTCCTGAATAACTGAAAGGAGACCTCAGTTTTTCAAAGTAGGATAATGAATTTAAATTTTAATCTCTACTGTGCTTTTTCCTGTTCCTCTAAGATCTGATTCTTGAATGAGCTGTCCTGTCCTGTGTTTACGTGCTACTCAAGCAGATATACCACTCTGTCATACTTATCAATAAAAGTTAAAAGGAAATGAATCATATTATGGGTTAAGATCTACATGAAGAGATCAAATTGGTATAAACATGTCTGCTGTAGTTTTTGGGAAATGGAGTGAAATTCTTACATTTGGTGTGAGGAAGTAATTTTTTGCTGTGGAGCCTGAGGAATTTGAGTATGAGAAGTATTATCTGGGTATTGTGGAAGCTGTGAAACAGTAATTTGATTCAACTGGTCAAATGACTGGGATTTTAAGATCCAGTCTAAGATAAACTTTGATTTTCTTAAGTTATCCTTTTGTTGGAGTTAGGGTGATCTGGGAAAGGTTGTGATGTATGTTTCCTGAGACTATTTAGCAAAGCAAGTTTATTGGTTAGTCTGTTACAAATTACAATACAGAAGGGACAGTGTGGGGATATTTAGCCTTTATAAAGTGAAGATAAATTCTGCAGACAACTAAAAGATGGTAGTTATCTGCTGTATATAGGGAGAAAGAAGTTTCAGGCGACCTCTCATCTTGGAACTAGAAGTTTGAATATCCAAAGCTTGAAAATGGAGTGGAGTGTGAATGTTACCTGCAGAAGAGAGTTGGTTCGTAAAAAGCAATCTCAATTTTGCATTAACAATATAACAGGCAGATTACAAAATAGCATGAGACTTAGCTGTTCAGATCTAGGATTTGGAGCAGTACCTTGGATTCTTTACAGTGTCAGTATTGTAAGAAATGCGCTCATAGAAACATGTATGGGTCAAAAATTGGGATGAATCTTACCTTAGAGCAGATTGTTACTCATCTTGCACAAATCTTGAGCAAAATTCCAAACTTCTAGAGAGAAGACTCCCTTTGTATGACAGTTTGATTATCTGAAATGCTAGGATAGTCAAATATATAAATAAATACACACATGCATGCACGTGCACTTGCATGTGCGTGCACACACAGAGAGAGCATGTTAATACTTAATTTATCAAGTATGATTGTGATATGGTGATGAAAGAGTGATTTGGTAATTGTTTGAATTTAAATTTTCATGACTTAAATGCTGATTGGGAGTCCTATGTCTCTCTTGAATTTGCTATCTAGACTTTGATTTATAACCATAAGGATGCAATTGATGGCCTCAGTGTTTAGAGTTGGCCTTCATTGAGCCATAATATATTAATTCTCATGTGGACAATTGCTGTGCATAATATAGCAGCTCCAAAATAATACCATATTCTTGTATTTTTGTCTTGATACATTTCTTATAAGAATATTGCAGCTTGATATGAAACACACACAATGTTTTATTTAAAAGAGTCAAAGACAATTCTGGGTTGAGTTTGTTGCAATAGGATGATATTGTTGATGCTGTCAGAGGGATAAGTGTTCTACTTCTGACTTTGTTATTGATCTTGACCACGTTATTGCAGGGCAACTCTACTAAAATGGCAAGCATTGAAGTGAGTAATAAGCAAGTAATCTTGAAAGATTATGTTACTGGAGTGCCAAAGGAGTCTGATATGTTGATAAAATGTACCAAAATTCCATTGCAGTTGAAAGATGGATCACAAGATGTTCTTGTAAAGAATTTGTATTTATCATGTGATCCATACATGCGAGGCCGCATGAAAAATATTACTTCTTACTTCACAGCTTCTTTTACTCCTGGATCGGTAAGAATTGCTTTGATTTATTTTCCATCTTGTTTTTTATAAAGCCAACTTAAATGTGAAAAATGTGCTAGCATGTTTTCTTCTGTTTTATTTTGTTGGAGTCTACTGGAAACACAACCATGGCACAGGCTGTGCACTGAAACTCATTTACGTTACTTTGTATTTGATCCAAGTTCTGAAGGATGTTCTCTAAAAGTTGTCTGGGATTCACATGCAGTGTTATCCCTCTTTTCAGTGTCTCTAGGGAAACCAACCTTGATGTGGATGCATTAGTACATCTTTTAGGGAGCAATGGAAAGTAACAATTACAAAGAACACAGCATGCACAATCTAGTCGAGAGATTTTGCAGCCTGAAAAAGATCCCATATTAACAGAGTTGCTCATTAATCTATCTTAGTGTTGCCTAGGACTCACTAAATATATTAGTAAAATAGATGAATAAATGGAAATTATGTAGTAATTTCTACATGTGCCAAAATTGATTAACCCGTTATTCTTTCAAATGAAGATGGTTTCCTTGATGCTACATGCTCTAGTCAACATTCTTTCAATTTGCCTCAATATTTGACATTTATTAACTTTGGAAATTTGTAATGATGTAGAATTGCTTTTAAACCCTTATTTTTTTATTAAGGAAAATAAAAAAAATGGACCTTGAATATCAAAGATGGCAAACCTACCAGACCAATGATGCATCAAAGAACTACCAAATCCACCAAGTGATTCAAATTTACCATAAAAATCAAATAGGGTTTTACAACATAAAACTTAGGATACTTGATGCTAGTGAGATTCAAAGGTTGCAATAAAGTTGTACAAAACTTCTAAGCATAATATCTAGCTGAAGTATCCCACTACAACAAGATAGCCTGTGATTCCACATATAATTGTATTGGCTAATGGAAATTTGAACTGCATATAGCTATCTAGAAACAAGGCCCACCGAAATTCAGCATCTTCCAAGGAAGTCCACAAGCCAAATGTGGCTTCCAAACTACCTACTTTTGCTCCATGTTGCACATACTGGCTTGCATGCAGTTTGATTTAATTGGGAATTGATTTTTTGCAACTGTTGACATGAGAGCTTTCATCCAAGGTTCCTCTTATTCAACACAAAAACGAAGTAATATATAGCTAGAATTGTCAAGCAGTAGCAACCTCTGGCTTCTTACTAGAGATAGTGATGAGATTAGACACAAAAGATATAATTGAATACTCCTTTCCAAGCTTTAATTGAACTAGAATTTATTTCCAACACACACTTATCATTGATCACCGTTTTGTATCTTTTAGGTGGATCTTTATCCTCTAACACATTGCATCCAACATCTTTCCGTATGCATGTAGTTTTCGTAACCACCTCATTGTAGCCGAAGCTTTCATGCAAGATTCTAAGTCTCATCCTGAAATTTTAGACCTGTGAACTTTGCCTTGTTCAAATGCAGCCAAATTTAAATTTTCCTTCTGTTGATGCAAGTTCATCTAATTGCCTCTAGGCTCCTAAGGAAGTTACACCTTGTGGTTTTATAATTTTCCTTTTGTTGATGCAAGTTCATCCAATTGCCTCTAGGCTCCTAAGGAAGTTACACCTTGTGCTTTTATAATAAAGTGAAGAGGACCCTCGCTACTTGACACCTACTTGAAGTTCCCCTCACCATTGATCAAGTAGTGTGTAATAAAAGAGAATTTTTGTAAAGGTTCTATATGGCCAAATGGAGAAGGTATTGTGGGTCTCCCTTTTCGAGAAAGGTCACAATCAGATACAAATAGTGCAGTTTTGTTTAACGAGACATTGAGGTTTGAGAATTTCTCAAGTTTCTACCCATCATTGATCTCTCTCTAATAGCAATATCCCATGGGTGAAGCACCTTGAGATTTTGACCATAGTGCTTTTCATGAATGACTCCATGCCATCTAGGCTCTTTCCCATGCAAAAGAATTTGGGTTATTTAAGATCCCTTTTTGACTTTTATGATCTTATTTCAAGTTTCACTCACTATGCATCTTGTTATCAGATTTGGATAAGGTTTTTGCTTTCCAAGTTGTTACACGTAATGGGCTTCAAGCCCCCATGAGATTTTGGCACTTAAGCAAAATGAATATCCTTAATTGTAATGAATTGGAGATTGGTTTAGAATAAAGTTTTAAAAGCAGTTACCCAACCCATGTTTCCAAAGCAATTATGAATGAATAGGATTGGCCATCGATTGAAAATGTTAACAAACCATTTGGTTAGTTTAGTGCTAAGAAGTATATGTGTGCTTTGTGCCTAATTTGCGTGCATATATTATTTTAATATAGTATGATATTATAAATTTGTATTTTTATTATATATATATATATATATATATGTATATATGTATGTATATATGTATCTACACATATATATATACATATATATATATATATGTATATACATATACATATATATACATATAGATATATATAGATATATGTATATACATATAGATATATACATATATATACATATACATACATACATATATAGGTATATACATACATACATACATACATATATATATATATATATATATAGATATACATATATATGTATGCATACATACATATGTATGTATATATATATATTATAAGGTAAGTTATACCCAGAAAAGGGGGGGTAGATCCCATAATTTACACTTGTAAAGCATGCATAATGGAGCTAATTCCATTTGCCTTATGATTAATTTTGTTTCTTCCATGTATACATGCTTGCACCAATCATATTCATCTTTCTATTATTTTCCAAGTCCATGTTGTTAATGTATGTCTTCACTTTCTAATCAAAATGTATTTCTGATATATCCTGCGCCATGTATTCTTCAAAGAGAGGGATAGAAGGGTATTGAGAGTTAAACCACTAAAGGGAGAACCAGAAGACGTACCAAACCTAAAGGAGAGAGCCAAGGATACACCAAGTGAAGAATATGTATTCATGAATTAATCACATTTCACGTGTTTCACGCGGCCAAAGTTAAAAAACCAATGTTCCATGGAGTTTTGGGGACGGGGATGGGGGGACGGCTGGGGATGTGTTTCAAGGACAGGGGGTCTAAGTTTGGGGGCGGTAGGGGGACGGCGGGGGGCGGTGCTGAAATACATATAGTACTTGAAAAATTAGTTATAAAAAAGATGTATTAACTATAGAAGCCTAAGGAATAAGTAAATTTTAAAGTTTAAACACATTGCAATGATTTCATTGTACAAGTGAACATTGAAAATCAAAATGAAAATATACTTAATAGACAACGGAACGAGAACTAGATGTTTCATAATTTGAATTTCATAATCATGATTCATAATTACAATCAACAATGTTCAAACTTCAAACTTCAAAAACAAAATAGTAAATAGTAAATGGCTAATGGCTTAATGCATTTAATGATCTAATCATCCCCAAGCTCCATGTCAATCTCCTCATCACTGGAACTGTTGGACCCCACATGCTCAAGCTCATCTAAACCAATACCAACCAGCCCTGTCTGTGTAGCATCATCATCTATCTGTGCTAGCTCTTCTGGCTCTACATCCCATTTGGCTGTTGGACTCTCCTTGTATGTAGTTGTGTTGCAGTCAATGAGACGCAAGGCACTATGTACAACCACAAGCTTCTTTGCCCTCCTAGAAGTAAGCATGTTCCTCTTAACGGAGTGGATGAAGCTATAAGTAGACTAGTTCCTCTCAGCTGCAAAAGAACTAGAAACCTGGGACAGCAAACAAATGGCTAGAGTAGTAATCAAAGATCTAGGCCCATGCATAGTCCACCACAACTTGGGGTCCTCCTGTGACAGTCTCCTAATCTATCTTGGCCACCTTTGAATATCCCCAAAGAGTGGCAACTTTTGTCCACTCAAAATGAAAACAAAATAAAAATGATACTAAGTCTTTGACTTTTTAGGGTAACAAATAATAAATTTAACTTAAAACTTTTAAGTTTTACAGTGTTCCACGGGACGCGTCCCCCCCCTTTTTTGTGCCGTCTCCCCGTCCAGGACTTTTGAGGGACTTGGAGACGCCATGTAGACATCCCTTGGCCGTCCCTCCACCGCCGCTAGGACGTGAGAGACGTCTCGAGACGGGGGAGACGCCTGGGCATCTCCGAGACGTCGGGACGTCCAAGTGTCCCTCAAGCGTCTCGGAGACGCCCAGGAGTCTCCCGCGCTAGGACGCATTATAAAATGTTTTTTTTTTTAAATCTTTTATTTTTGTTGAAGTTTGTGCCTGGGGCCGAACCCTAAAGGCCTATGGGACCCATCTCAAAGCCTCTAAATGAAATAAAACTCTCAAATTGCTTTCTTTTTTACTCATATATGCATTTGATGTTTTGGAGCAGCTAGGTGAAGAAGAGGAAAACCAGTGAGAAGAGTGAGTGAAAGAGTGAGATTGAGGTGCTACAAGTGCAAGAGGGGTGAGAAGGAGAAAGAAGAAGAAGAGGAGGAACATTCTAACACCAATTTTGAAGGATTTTTCAAGCACAAGGTAGGATTTTATGACTGTTTTTCTTAGTTTTTTCAAATTTTTTTTGTTTTGTTTTCCAAGTTTTTAGATTCATTTTGAAAATGTAGTTTGATGTTTTTAATGGGCATTGAAATGAAAATCAAAACATGAATATGCATTTGCAGCCACATGTCTATGAAATTATGATTAAAAATTTAATCATAATTTCATATACATGGCTGCAAATGCATATTCATATTCTTAATTTTCATTTCAAGGCTCATTTTTTTTTCTTTCATCTTTCCATCAAGATTCATCATGAAATTTTAAAATTTTATTTTCAAATTTGTTAAACAGAAACTAGGCTGAAACTAGGCACTTATAGAATTTATTTGTTTATTGCAGTGTCACAATGAGCTCTCATGACAATGATGACATCAACATAAGTGAGGATGAAGCTCATTCACATAGTGATATTGATCCTGAATATGAACCTGGAGTTGAGGGGGATGACCATGGGGATGAGCATGAAGTCCAAACTAGTTCCATGGCAAGTGAAGCAAGTAATTTAAATTGCCCTTCTGCAATATTGGCAAAGTATGCTAGGAGTCCTTTTGATCCCACTTCTCCTCTCAAACAATTTGCAACAAAAGATCTAAGCAGGCAACCGCAAGGGGCAACAGCTGGTGGCACAAGGAGGTGGAAGTGCAACTTTTGTGGTGGTGGGTGGTATGGCAGCATCACTAGAGTTAATGCACACCTCCTTTTCATTAAAGGAAAAGGTGTGGGGATATGTCGTTTTTTGATAAAACCAGAAGGCTACAAACAAGTCAGTATTTCTGCCACCTTTCTAACCTCATGCGACATCTCACCAAGTTTGCAACACATCACAGTCCTCACCATTTAAATGGCTGAGTCGACTTGATATATGGGACAACAGGCTTAAAATAAGTTTCCTAATTCAAATTCCTTTACAAAATGCTGCCAAGTTTGCACTTGACTGAGTCTCTATTCTATTTGCAAGCTTATGCATATTTTGAAGACCTTTAAAGCGTTCCAAACTCTTGATAATATGGCGCCACCTTCAAATGTTGGCACCCAAGTTTATAGTGCAGGCTTTGACTGATTCTTAAGGCATTTAAAATAGTTTTCACTTCCTTTAAAATGTATACACAGCAACGTATATCTCATATGTGCTTCATTCACTGTTTTGACTTGGTCTTCATGTGCTGGCTTGCATTCTACTAAAGGTTGCGCCTTTATCATTCGTGCCTTATACTATGTTATGCACTTTGTTTAACTTAAGCGCTTTATAATTATTAATAATAATAACAGCGCCATGTGTATATTGCACTTTGAAGATTATATCAATAATGTTTATTCATATATATATATATATATATACGTAAGTCCATTTCAATATCTTTATAAAACACTTATACATACAATTCCATCAATCCACATATATACATGGAATGTATATATATGTATATATGTGTGTGTGTGTGTCTCACCCTAGTCCAATCGGTATTCCCGTGCATATGGGTAATCCATCCATGAGCATGCATAGATACGTCTACCTACGTATACTCATGTATGTATTTACTGTAATGTCCCCATTTTGGAGGTAGTGTAATTTAATTAATTAAGTTGTCCAAAATAATGATTATTTTATGAGGATGACTAATTGATTATTTTAATTAAATTAAAAAGTGGTATTAAGTTAATTATTTATAAAGTTATCAAATAAATAAATATTAAAAGGTAACTTTATATTTAATTAATCTAATAAAGTGACTTAAATAAAATAATATATCATAAAGTCACTTAATAAAAATAAAATAATATTTTGGAAGCTTCTAGATTGTGGGCCGACCTATTGGTGAAAAAGAATAAATAGGTGAGGCCAGCCATTGTTTCTTCATCCAGGAATTGATGTTTGTTTGATGTGATTATTTGGTGGAGAAGTCAGTTAGGGTTTCAGCCATTGGAGGACCTTTGGGGACGAAAACCCTCATTGGTTACGCAATTTTGAGGCTGTGAGACACCAACTGCATTATTGCCGATTGTGGGCTTCAGTTCAGAAGTCCAATCTTGTGCTTCATTGTGGAAATTATTTGAGTACAATAGCTGATGTATTATTGTACTTATTTTGAGTAAAGTATTTGATTTGCAACAGCTGATGTATTGTTGCATTTGATTGAGAAGTTACTTCAGCAGCTGATGTATTGCTGAGATTGATTATTTTATTGAGCAAATTTGTGGAGATTCAATTTGGAGAATAATTGCTGATTGTGATTTATTATTTCATCATCTGAAGGAGTGATATTTTGTGAAGTTTCAGTTGCATTTTCAGACCTTCATAATCTACTGTCATGGAGGTTGATCAGCCTATGTGAGTCTCATGTTTTTGCTCATATCTTTCGATTGAGGTGGCCAATCATTCTGGGTATTGTTGCATTCAATTCCTATCGTTGAAACAATCGTTTTAAGGGAAAATTGGAGGGCATTTGGTGCTGCAATTAATTATCTAAACTTTTGCCAAGCAAGAACAGGGGCGGCAGCTTGAGCATTTCGATTTGAGCTTGGAAGGTTCCTATCACATTGGATTTTTATTGTTTCTTCATCAACAATATTGGGTGCCATCATTACTAGGTTCTTCTTGCATTTACTAAGTAGTTTGCATTGTCATCATAGGCATTTTAGTTGCTGTTGTAAGTGAATACTCAGAAAATCAGATTTGGCACCATTGTCAAACAATTGTAAGCCAAGAGTCTTGGCCAATTCATAGCATCATTGTATTAGACATTTTATTGCAAAGAAGGAGATACAAGTTGTTGGTCAAATACTATTGTAATTGAGCTTGTTTATATTATTCATGATCAGCTTATTAGTTTGCATGCCAATTGTTTGACAAAATTTCAATTGGCTGTAAGGTTCTCTTTTGGCATAAATAATGTTATAATATTGCATACTAAGTGTTTGTATCAATGCTACTTGGTTGTAAGTGCATAAATGCCATCTTAGGTTGCATCCAAAGTGTTTGTCATAATTTCTAATTGTTGTAGCTGCATATTGCAAGTAGTTTCAATCATCTTTATACATCAAAAGTGCATTAAAACAATTGCATTTCATCTTAGAGACATTCATAGTTGTCATTGGCAATCATTGATACCATTGGAAACATTTAATGAAATATCATTGGTGACGAAAAATTCAAAACAAATCAATCAGAAGTTCTTATCAGCCTATATCAGCTTGCACACCAACTGTTTGACAAAATTCCCAAGGCAGCAAAAGAAGAGTTTTTTGAAGTCAGTTTGAGCAAGGCTCATTACATTTACTCACATGTATGAGTTTACCATAGACACGTACATATATACATTAAATGCATATATCTCATCAATATAAAAGTAAACACTCAAGGAAGGACTTCAACACAACTTCAAGACTTCATCTCATCCCTCACGGTCATAAAACAAGATTCCAAACCAACATAAATATTCACAATCAAAACAAAAGATCACTTACCCATTACCCAAACTGACTTGACTTAACTAAGACCAACTAGAGTGTGAGTGTGTGAATGCTTAGAAGGTTGAATTTAAAGGTTACCAGACCAAGTTCTTCTCCTGAGTGATACTTCCCCTCTCTTCCGGAGGCTTGAACCTGTCCCTGCATTTAACTTAGTTCACCATAACACTAGTTAGCCGAATCAATGCATCATATACCTTACATGTCATATTCACATTATATATTTCATATACTAAATCATAAAGAATTTAATTGAATCAAACATTCATTCAACATATTTCCATCATACTTCATAAATAAAACACATTCACATTTATTGAAGCAATTTACCAAACTAGGTAATAGTAAATAGATAATAACACACGGGGTTTAACATATTCCCCCACTTGTGAATCATCATCCCTGATGATTTTTAAGTATCAAATATGATCATAACATAAAGCACACATCACAAAACATCATTTTTTTCAAGAGTTTTCAAAATCTAGCAAGACTTGTGGAAACTTTTGTTTCATTTCAGCATAATCTTCCCATGTGGCAAAATCTTTTGCATACTGATCCCACTGGACCTTACATTGCAGAACTTCTATGTTACGCAAGTGGAGCTTACGTGTTCCGAGCACCTTGAGAGGCTTGATTGTTACCACCCCTGGGTCTTGCATCTGTAAAGCATTCCAATCAATAACATGATTATCGCCTGGTATATACTTCTTAAGATACGAGACATGAAAGACGTTATGCATCCTGGCAAAATCTGGTGGCAAGGCAATCCTATACTCGTCACTTGATATAATTAAGTATGCAAGTTACCACATGACTCAATATAGCTAACTTAAAGGATGTATGCCACATGTTGGCATCTCCATCCACCTACATACATTCTAATATCATATCCTTAGGAACCTAATAGAGGGGTGGGTTTTTGGGGGCCTCAAATTATTTTCAAAAGTTTGGGGATAATTGGGGGATGGCTATATATATTAATATATTATATTTCTAGCATATTTCTTTAATATTCTTCAAAAACATGAATATTACTGAATTTAGGGAACATATTATTGATTTTTTCATATACATATCGGAATTAGAGTTCAATACACATCAACATAGATAAAAAAACGAGTTCAATACATATCAATTTATTACACTATTTGAATTTTTAAATGTGAAAAAAACAAGAAATTTCTTAGAGGGCCAACCTAGCTGTAAAGGGCAGAACTAGGGCTGACCAGATCAGATTATGAGCAAATATGCTATATATACAAGGTAAAATCATTTTTATTCACATTCATTCACCCTTTGCAGCAGGTAATAGCAGAATAAAGGTTGTTACAGCAGCAAATAACAGAAAACATTCAGTCGTTTCAGTCTTCTGAATGCATAAGAAGGTATCTTCTGCAGCAGAACAGCAGGAGCACCATTCAAAGAACAGAAAAAGTGTGTTTGGGGAGTAGTAACAGAAATTTAAAATGATGGAATGGCAGAAATAAGGAACTGTAACATTCAGATCAGAACCTTTTCTTTCATGTTTAAAAATTCCTTTTCTTTGTTTTCCCCAGAGAATTTTCGTAGGGGATGTCAAGATGTCCCCAAGATGCACTCATGTCCCCTTTATGGGACATTTCTAGGAGACATACCCCATAGTGAAGAAGTGTCCTTGGGACATCTCCAAATTCTCAGAAAAAATGCGGACAGGGTGAGGATGTTCTATCCTTGACCCCCATCCTCGAAATGTCCTCCTTTCAGGAAATGTTTGAAAACCCCCTGGGACGCATCTTTGAGGAACAATGGTTATAACTTATAACCCCTTACTGCAATGTAGAATGTTATATTTTTCTTTCTCTTGTTTACTATTAAATTCTTTTGAATACAAGACAAATAATCAAAGATGAATCATTCATAGGATTCTCTTCCAATAGTGAGAACTTTGATTACATGTGCAGGTCATCAATGGCTACGGTATCTCCAAGGTTGTAGTATCAAATCACCCACAATTTGAACAGGGGGATTTGGTAGCTGGTTTTACTGGATGGGAAGAGTACAGCATAATACCAGAGGGCAGGGGTGTGCGAAAGATCCTACATACAGATGTACCTATTTCTTACTATATAGGGGCTTTAGGTATTGCATAATAGGCATATGCTATTTTTCAAATTCTTTCTGTATTAGATTGCATTCTTTAAATGCTGTGTCTGAACTTAGTTTTTTGGTCCATAATTATTTCATTATTACCATTAAATATATTTTAGAAAGAAGCTTTCCTTAACATTGTGTAAATATTTTTTCGGTCCATATTTCTTCTGCTGATAATCCTAGAAAACATTTAATATAGTATATACAAACATGTCTAACTTTACTTGTACAAATAGAACATCTTTCTTTTAAGTAAATTGTGTTATAGAATAGGTATCATGGATCAAATGCATTGGCATAAGGAGTGAGTTTCATGCGTTGCTTCTCTTGACAAAATTTTATGATTTCCTTAGTCTCTGTATACCATTGTGTGCAATAATAAATCCTTTTCAGAAACTCCACAACAAATTTCTGTGCACTTGTATTGCCATACTGTAAAGTTTATACCATTCATAAGTATATAAGCAGTCATTCATGTGCTGTGAGTAATCTTTTTTGAGTATGCATCATATTTGAGAATTCTTTATCTGGTACACACACAGTACAGATAAATAATTTTAACACAAGAATCATTTTATTGCCAGCTTATAATCTTTTCTGATCTAGTTGCATTAATGTTAATGGAACTTACCTATGATTTATGGGCTTTGAACTTTGAAGTGTAGTGACAATTATGGACACAATATCCTGAATCCTGAAAAACAAATTAAAAAATTTGAAGAAAGAAGTGACAGGGGGATTAAGAAGTTGTAGTAAAAAAATTGTGGCTTTAGTAGCAATCTTAGACATGATTAAAATAAATTAGTTGAGTGTAAAATGATAAACAGTACTCAGTTTCATGTCCTTAATAATCTATCTATGCTTTTAGTTTCTAAGATAAGAGGAGCTTTTCCTCCTGAACGAATACATAAACTACATCAGGCATGAGCAATGGTGTCTTGTTATCACTGAGATATTGCATGCTCTGATATCAATGATTCAAACTGGATTCTTTTTGAGTGACAATTTACAATGGTCTTTGAAATTTTGGTACATGAAAACTGTAAGCTCTGGTCAGGCATTGTGTGAACTAGAAATCTCTGTTATTATGTCCAGGCTTCTTTTGATTTAATGAAACCCTTCAATAAATGGATAACTTATTCTGAGGGTAAAGATCTCATTTTTATCTTATGCAGACAATTAAGAACTATTATTCTTTTCTAATGCCAGATGGGTTGCAGGAATGCCTGGACACACAGCTTATATTGGTTTTTTTAAGGTGAGCTCCCCTAAACCAGGGGAAACAGTCTATATCTCTGCAGCTGCTGGAGCAGTTGGTCAGCTTGTTGGTCAATTTGCCAAGTTGCATGGTTGTTATGTTGTTGGGAGTGCTGGAAGCAAAGAAAAGGTGACATTAAGCTATTTATTGTTGGTTTTTGTCTCTTCTATGTTTTCAGTTTCTATGTCTTCTATCCGTTGAAACTGAAAGGCTACATCATTGTATATGGCACTGTGGGAACCAGGATTTCAAATATGCACAATTTCATTTGATAGATTACTGAATGGTAGAGTACAGCAATAATTATGGATATCAATGCCCAAGTAATCAGGCCTGCTAGTTCTGTGGGGCACACAGAGGTGGACAAGTGGGCTTTTACAATGGAGTATGACATAGGTCACCTGAACCATAAGGGATAGAAGAGTTAGATCCTTATGGACCTCCCACAGCACAATGTGAATGTGAATGCTCAATAAGCATGCCATTGCATTTTATCCTTGAGTCTCACCAGCCTGAAATCAAGATCAATTATTAAAGCACAAGAACTGAATGCTTCACTTAATGTGTATTCAGATATGAATTGCATTCCTAATTATACTGATTCTAAATCTCTTCATGCCATGCAGGTAGACTTACTGAAAAACAAGCTAGGTTTTGATGATGCATTCAATTACAAGGAGGAACCGGACTTAAATGCTGCTCTTAAGAGGTAAACATTCTCAATGTAGCTTTATAGTAAAATCATTGTCCAATATGTGTTTTAATAAAACTGCAGCTTTCCCCAGGGACACGTCCCTAAGGCTATTGACACATCCCCCTGTTTGGGACATTTTAGGAACTTGGGGTTGGGGACGAAACTTCCCTCTCCCATCCCTGCCAAAATACTAAAAAAATTGGAGACGCCTTCCCTTTTCACACCAATTTGGCCCTCAACCATTAGGCTGTCCCGCCCAGCCTACATTCTTTTTGTCAAGTAAAAAATAGAGCCCTAATAGAAAAACTAAACTAATCCCCAAAACTCTGTCCTCAAATCCTGGAGAAACACCGAAAGCAAAAACACTTAAGATTATACAGGAATCTGTGCTCAAAGTCAAAATTTTATGGATCTGCTTCCAGAAGCTCTGTAACAGCAACCAAAAATTAAATAAATAATGCTTTGTCAAAATATCTCTTTGCGAGTCATCATGCAATTGCAAACCGTGTAAACTGTAAAGTCAAGCCTTTGTCATACCAAAGTGCCATTTAGGTTTTGTGTTGATAATGTCAATTGTTACAGCTGAGCTGTATGATAATAAACCATTAGTGTACTTTGAAGTTTGTCTTTCCTAATAAATATTATAGCTAGTACTATGAAGTAAGGTTGTGTTACATAGTATGAATATGAATCAGCTCAGTGCAGTACTTGTGAAGTCTGACTTCAGTATCATCCAAAAATAACAACACGTGGCAAGCTCTAGCCTTTTTTTAATGAGAATACCACATATCAAAAGCATGTTAAAGCATACAATTGGGTCCTTAAAAAATGCAAGCAGTGTGGAATCACAATCCAAAGTCAAACTAGCATAGCCAAGAGAAAAATAAACATGTGGCCCCAAAAAATAGAAATAACCACAACGCAATGAGAGCATAGTCCCACAAGAAAACAAATGTCAAGTTATCAGTTTAGTAGAATAAAAAAGGAAATAACAACATTATGCATATCCTTGGCATTCTCAACAGTCTCAGTGTAATGTCCCCTTCTCATCAGTGATTAGCCTTGCAGTTCATCAGTCTATTCCGTAACCCGTAGACTGGAATGAGGAGAAATTAGGGTTTCTTGGCTTGGAGTTTGTGGCATTTCATGTTGTTTACTATTTATAGTAAATACTTATTTTTGGCAGTTGCAGTTGTCTATTCTCAGTCCTTCTCAGCTGGAGCAGTTGTTATTATTCAGGCTTGGTCTTCCGTAAGCTTTATTTGGTGAAAAATATTTGATTAAAGGCATTATGTTTTAATTCAATGTTGACCCCCCTTGGCCTAAGGAGATAACTTAAGTTGTTTTTAAAGTGGGGCCATGAAGGGTACGCCCTCATTAAAAGATTATTTATTCTTTATTGAAATTTTCTTTCAGCTTGAAATTGGACGCCACCTTTTTGAGGGATTAATATTTTTGAAAGGTGAAAAGAATTTCAAAAGGTGTCTCTTGGCGTTTCTTCTGGAAAGTGAAGAGTTTCTCAGTTTTTTATAAAATGAAGTCTTTTCTCCAGTATTGGACATCCATGAAATTATCATACTGTTATGCTGTCAAAATGACAATGGACATTTTGCTTCGAGGAAGCTGCCTCCTAGCCTCTTACCAATTTCGTGTTTGAAATACAACACGTAGTTGGATTATTTCTGCTTCTCAAATCAGACTAGCAGATTGAGCATCAAGATTGAAGAATTTTTGAAGTATTTTTACAGTTTTGGTTTACTATTTCATCTACAGCTGAAGCTAGTTTTTGATTATATCTCTGGGAGTGATTTTAATTCTGTTCTGGGTATTTTGGAAAATCAATTCTTGGTTCAAGGCGCCCCCTTTCACAAAAAATTGGAATTTAATTCCAAGTTTCTGATTTTATCTTGCAAAATCGATTTTTCAAGGAGGTCGTACCATTTAGAAGAGCATTGGGATTCGTGCTAAATAATCTGGAGTCTTTGGTGATAGTTTCTGGATTGCATCTTGGGCGCCAAACCTCTAGGAAGCATTTGCAACTGATATCTTGTTATTCGGAGGTAATTTGACCAAGTTATGAGCATTTAATGAATTCACAGTTTGCTGGATTGAATTTCCAGAATTCTGATTTTTATATCAGATTGTTACAGTTTCTAGTTTTTGGTCTTATACTTCAGTATTTGAGTGTTATATGATTGTAAAAGTTCATACTTCATGTCTAAGGTCCATTTCCTATCATTGTAATTTGTAATCTGCAGAGTTTAATTTGTAAAGGTTGAGATTAAGCATTACTAATCCAACCATTTCCAGTTCTGCAATTACTTATTGTTTTGTCATTAAATTACCCCTGGATGGTTTACCGCCAGTGTGGATAATCTGTTTTGTAACACTCTTATACCCACTTTCATAGTGGAGAATACCCACAGCTCTGTGGATGCCCGCCGTAGCGGATGAATTGTTTTAATTGTAATCTTTTCCCCCCATTGTTTGGTGGTAGTGAGGAAATGCTCTTCATGGCTGGTTATCCGCCTATCAATTTCTAGTTTTCAATTCAACACTCCGTCATATGTTAGCACCTCGCCCTCAGTGGGATCTTGAGTGCACATTCTTGACGTTGAGTAGTTTTATTTCAAGTATTTTTTCATTTAGCTCCTCTGCCATATGACAACACCTATCCCTCATTGGGGTTGAGTGTGCATTCTTGGTGTGAGTTCTTTTCAAGTTCAGTTTTCTTTTGGAGCTAACGCTAACCGAGTTGCTTAAGTGCTGGTTATGTGTGTTATTTCATCGAAAAAATTGGTTAGCATATTTCACTCAGTGAATAAGAATAGCATCATCACCTTTTTGAGGATCTTCTTTGTGACTATGTTTGAACATGTAATGAAATAACTTGCTCAAAAGAAGAATATAATAGGAAATATGCTGCAAATACTTGAGAATAATAAGCCACTTCAAGGGGACTACCTCCAATAGTCTTCAATAATAACACAATGCACAATATGATCATAAACTAACCACTAGCTTCTATATATACCATAATTATGCCTTGGATGCCACCTAGGTACTTTTAACTACCTATATAAGACTATATTAATGATCATATAATTTAACTAAGAGTTAAGGTAGCCACAAGCCAACTATCCGTATGCACAGTATATGATAAAGGGTGTAGCATCTCCCCTCACCCTTCACACAAGTGTTTTCCTTGATGTTGATCAATGTGGATGTTGCTGCACAAAAAATTCATCTTCCCATGTGACAACTTTGATGGGAAAATAATTTCATTTCATGAGTTACTTTGTGATTGTCCTAGTCCTTAGTTTCTTCATGCATGCCTAGAAAATGAACTCAAGCTCCAAGATGGGTCTTCCCATTGCATCCATCTCTAGTAGTACTCTCTATGTTAAAAAATTATGTGCTGATTCACTTGCCTCTTCATTTTATTCTATATCTTTGCCTTGTTCTTCATGAGATTGGAAGGTACCTTTTGCAAATGTTGAATGTGTTCTTCTACTGCTCTAACCCGTTGGTGTACCTTTGAAGAATAGGTGAGGGATGGTAGTGTTGAGTTTTTTAGCTCATATAGGAACTTCTACATAGGTTTAGTGTGAACGTGCAAAGAAAAGTTTAAGGGGTTCGAGTTAGTCTATTTTATATTTCACTTTAGTGATTAAACTGAAGGTCTTTTATTTAGCTAAATAAGTCTAATAAAGTGTAGACAATCACTAATGATATAGACTTACCTTCCATCCTGTCCTTTTAAGTGATAAGGATACTTTTGTAAATAAAGCTAAATTTTGGAAGATTAGATTTTTAACTGAATTAGTATAAAGATAGGAGCAAAATTGAAGATTGTAAGCTTTTCATTTATATTGTCTTTCGAAGGACTGAAAGACTAAGTTAAATGAAGGATTGGAAAACTAAATGTAAGATACAAGTTGGTTTCCGTGCAATTGTTAGTTATATCAATTTCGGAAGTTTCCTTGTACGTTTTTCAAATGAATGAAAAATAGTTTATAAGGTGTAATTATCTGTGTATGCTTCCATTTTTTCGTTTCCATAGTTTGAATTTCAATGATTTGTGTGATTAAATTAAATGTTTGTTTAAGCATTAGATAACTAGTCATCATGATTGGAATTTTAACATGATATCAAAGCAACAACAAAGTGCAAACTAGAATTGTGTAGCTTAGAGAAGAACATTCGAGGGTTTTGTATGGGAAAATTGTGGTTTATTAAGAAGTAAATTTGTAGGATTTCTTTTAAGAAAATCATGGCAAGATTGCTCAAGAAAATCATATAAGTTCTTTTTAGAGGTTAAAGATGCACCATTTAAAAAAATTACGTAGTCTTTTTCATGCAGAATTATGACCTTGGTAGTAGTAAAAATTGTGGACAATTTTAAAAAAACAAAAGAAAAATCACAATTTTTATAAAATTGCAAGATTTTTTCATAGAGTTCACACTTTTTTTTCTTTTTATATAAGGAATTCCACATCGAGAGTAACATTTTTAAGTCCATAGCTAGGATTTGGTTTTCAGCATTTAGGATAGTCGCAAAAGTAGGAGCTAGGGTTTGTTGTAGGTGGGTTTGAAGCCCATCAAGGGTTACTAAAAATGATGGTTGTAGCAGCAAACTAAGGGTTTCAAAGGAAAAAAAATAGGGAACACAAACAAACTAGCAAGGGATTTGCTAAGGTTTGAAGCAATAGCTAGGAGTGTGAACAAGGGTTTGAAGAAGAATTAGGGTTTATAGGATATAACCTAGATTTTGAGACATGAATGAAGTCAAACATCAAGGTGAGGGAAAGAGTGAGGAAGCATCCTCACAGCCAAGAAAAATAGACTCGATTAAAATCAAGTGTTTTAGTTGTCATGTGTTTGTTCGTTGTAATGTCCCCATTTTTAGCTCTACACTTTCCAGTGATTGATAGCCTATTCCCGGTTTGTTGTCGGCTAGTTAGAGGCAGAATTAGGGTTTTCGGCTACTTGATAGTCCCTTTTGAAGATTCAGGGGTTTGCGTGTTGGAGTTTGGTTGTTTGGATTTTGGATTCCCTCTGGGTTTTCAGAAAGCTTCGCAGAGGTATGACTTGCAACTTCATCGGGCAACCTTTCCAGACTTACTATTTTTAGTAAGTTACGACGGCTACATCTTGGAGTTTGGGATTTTGGATTGTGGATTCTTTCTGGGTTTTCAGAAAGCTTTGCAATGGTATCGCATGCACTTTGATCCAGGCAACCTTCTGGAATTTACTATTTTTAGTAAATTCTATTTCTGGCAGTGGTCCTGTTGGTTTCGGCACGGATGGCTCTCATCTTCAATCAGTTCAGTTGGTTTGATCAATTTTGGCCTTGGGATACATTTTGGAGAGATAAGTTCATTTTATTTAAATAATGTTATGTTAATGTTATATTTTAATGTTGACTCCCCCCCCTTGGCCTAGCTACATCACTTCAAGTTGTTCTTAAAAGGTGTTCTTCAAGGGTGGGCGCTTCATTGAAAGAAATTTATTATTATTCAAAGGTCTATTTCATGCTTGAGTTGGACGCCTTCTTTGAGGAGGGAATTAATTTGAAATTAAAGTCAAATATTGCTTGGAAAATGGGACACCATCTTTGGAGGGAAAGGAGTTATTTCAAATTTGAAAAGTTAGGGTTTCTAGAAGCTTCTGGAGAGTCTTCACAAAGTTATAAAAGGAGGTCTTGGGTCCTCATTTGGATGATCTTATGTCTTGAGTAAAGTTATGCTGCCGGAATGGTATTTGGATTGCTTCGAGGAATGAATGCCTCCTAGCCTTGGCTCGACTTCTTGCTTGAAAGACAGCAACTAGTGGAGAGTTAGATTGTAGTTGAGTGAGATTTGTAGTGAGATTTTGCATTGTAGAAGTTGTTTTGCATTTGTAGTTCAGTTTCTTGCATTTTAATCAAAATCTGGAGTTGCTGATTTTGTATTGCAGATTGAAGTTTATACTCATAAGTCTTTGGGCGAATTTATTTTGGTTCTGGGTAGTTTACCCATGCATTTGCTAGCCTTGGGCGCCCCTCTATGCCAAGTTGCAGATTTTTTAGAGGTGTCTTGGATTTTATCTTGTTGGTAGAACATTTCTTGAGGCTGTTTCATTCTGTTTTGCCTGGCAAGTGTTTAGAAAAAAAAATACTTCAATTTGTCAGTTGTTTCTTTGTCTAGTCTTCATTGTCATCATCCTAGCTTTCGTTTGCATCAAGTCTCATGTCATTCTGGCAAGTATTGAGTGAGTTGTGAGCATTTTAGTGGATTCTAGGGTTGCTGGTTATGCATATTAAGTTGTTCTGTCATATCAGCTTGCATAAAGTCTATCTTTTGAGTTGGGTTTGGGTTGAAAGTCTTTGTGATCATTGAGGAGACATTATACTATATTGCAGCATAGTTAGACTTTCTTATTCTATGTATTTGGTAGGCAAATCTCTAATTATTGTAAGCTAAACAGTAGTATTGTCAGCAATCTTACTTCTTCTCTGTTATTTCATTGTAATACCCGCTGGATAAGTGGAAGAGGTTGGCTTGCCACCTATTTACATTGATTTGCATTGTAATATCTTACATCTCCGCCCTAGGGTAGCTCCATTCCCACTTCGGGTTTGAAAGCACATTCTGGGTGTTGAGTTTACTTTCAGCATAATAGAAGTTAGGGATCCTCTGACCATATGCTCGTCGTCATCCGGCGCATTCTTGGTTAGAGTTATTTATTCAGCTTTGCTTTGAGATCCTCTGACCATATGCTCATCGTGATCCAGCGCATTCTTGGTTAGAGTTGAATTCCGCGTCATTTTGGTTTAAGTGCTAACCCTAACGGATGTGTGTTGCATTGTATCTGTTATTGAAAAAATTGAAAAAAATTGGTTCGGAATATTTCAGTGGTATCAGAGCCAAGATCCTGCCATCCTGTGAAAGTAGTCAATGATTTAATTGTTAGATGAGTGACAGAGATACCAGACACCACGTACAGAGAGAGATGACTACAGAGAAGTCTTTACTTGAGTTAATGCAAGAACTGTTTACGCTAATGAAGGATCCTGACATAAGGTGGGGAATCAGAAAGATTTATGCTAAGTCTGAAAGTCGGGATAGGAAGGTGCACATGTCACATCAGAATGATCGTGAGCTTGATAAAGATACCTTGGCAAATGAGGAGTTAAGGGTAGAGCCCCATAATACTTCCTTTGACTTGCGTGTAGTAGGAAGTGATGAAGATCAGCTCGGTGAAAAGAACATAACAGTCTTGAGTCCTAATAAGGATTCTACCTATGAAGGTCTTGAAGCTAAGGGCGTCACAGAAGATTTCAATAGTACTGTTGTATGGGATGAGTTTGCTGAAGAAGAGCAAGTAGAAGGAAATACTGTTGGTGCCTTTGAATCAGCCCATGACCATTGCCAAAGTGATAATGTTGGTAATGATTCCAACAGGATTGTACCACCTCGTGTTGAAGATTTGGTGATGGATAGTTTTCCTCTTGTTGCTGTCCAAACTCCTCAAGAGTTTTCACAAGAAGAAATTATGACAAGTGATCAAGGAAACTTTTTTGGTATGCATATGATTACTAAAGATGAGATCAGAAATATACCTATAGATGGTGGTTACATTGAAGGAAAAAGGGACGAAGTTTTCAAAACAGCTAACATTAAAGATTCCTTGCTTCACTATAACATTGGTGACTGGGATGAACGTGGATTTGATCATCAAACTAATCCCTTGGAGAGAAGGACTTATGAAGAAATCAATTCAAGTGAGTTGCATGGTGACCTATTCAAAGACTCAACACTCCAAGAGAAGCATGAAGAGTACTTCTCTTTTGATCAAAACAATCAGCCTTTTTCCATTTGGGATCCCGGTTGGTTGACACCAAGGTATGAAAAAGAACCTTTGTGGGATGAATTTCCCTTTGATCCAGATGAAGATCAAAAATTAGATTGCATGGCAAACTATGAGGTGGCTATTGAAGAAGAAGAGTGTTCAACGAAGCTCCATAATGATCTCTTTGAAGTGGTTGCAGCCACTAAAGAAGAGTATGTATCTACAGAAACTTTCCGAATAGCGG
Source organism: Sequoia sempervirens (assembly GCA_007258455.2). Taxonomy (NCBI): domain Eukaryota; kingdom Viridiplantae; phylum Streptophyta; class Pinopsida; order Cupressales; family Cupressaceae; genus Sequoia; species Sequoia sempervirens. The sequence continues at coordinate 103,227 of VDFB02328580.1, forward strand.
ACGATTATGATCCATTGAGCAAGTTGGATGCTGCTATAATGTTTGACCAAGGAGACGGTGATGAAAAAGAAGAGCTTGAAGACCATATGGCTCTTGAAGAGGAAAGAGTTAAAGAGGTTTACAAACACAAGTCTGATTTTTCCATTCAAGAAGCTGATTGCAAAAATAGAGTCGAAGAAATCAGGGAGAATGATCATCTCCATGGCATTGACCATTATCCACATGTTGGTGGTAAAGTACAAGAATGTTGGAGCAGCATTGAGGGCAGCAAAGACAAGGGACAAGGTTCTGATTTTCAGTTGCAGCCTATCAACAGTTCACCATCTTCGCATTCTTATGAGTGGGAGAGACAATTCAAGATGTCCATTGACAAGGAAGTGCAAGCTCTATCCATGTTTGATCACACACATAGCTTGGTTGAAGATCTCTACTAGAAGGTTCATTTTGATAGGAGACTGAAAGGGATTAAGGATGAAGTTACTCTCCCTAATTTGCAACATGTCAAAGACTCCTTGGAGACATTGAAATCGGAGTACTTACACTTGATTGAAGATCGTGATCACGCCATTGAAGTTGCAAAGAAGACCATTTGTGTTTTTCAAGATAGAGAGAGGAAGTTTGATGAACTTTATCTGGAGTTTGAATCAACAAGAGCTACGCTAGAAGAAACTCAAATGGCATTAATGGAGGTAGAAAATTAGTTTGATGATTTCAAAATTTTCACAAAGCAAGAGAATGCACATAAAGCCGAAGAAATCAAGCAAATAATTTGTGAGCTTGATAGTCTTCGAGAAGAGTTTGACCTTGAAGGTCTCACAAGAAGGACTGAAGTTACAAGTGCAGATTTGGATCAGCAAGATGGATGGAATAACTTTCAAGTTTTTGACAATCCTCTCTTTGAAGAAAGTGATGAGGAAGATTATGACAATCCTCTCTATGAGATGGAAGATGAAACGGAGAATGAGATTGAGCATGATTTCCAGTGTTTGGATGCTTTGATATCACTCCATGAGGAAGTGCCACGTCTGTTGATTAGTAATGAATGCATAAGTGGGCTCAAGGGTGAAGATTCCATATGGGAGGTGTCGAAGCAAGGTAATTTTAACATCTATGACATCAAGATGCTGATGAGACAAGTTGTGGTAGCTGCTGATAACTTCATTACAGTAGCAAGGAGTGATGATTTCAGATCTACTACTTATGAGGAATGGGGTAAGAGCAAACCTAAAACCGGTGTTAGCACTCTTGACAATATATCCGTTGGGTGGAATGATGTTTGGGCTTAAATTAGTCCATTTTTGGAGTTTGGATTGAAGACAACATTTGTTTCAGGTTCCACATATGTGAACGCTATCAGGAATTGGTTTCAAGGATTCATGAGTATGCACTTGGTTTTGACTAACATTTGGGAATGTATTGAGTTTTCTTTTCAGTGCTTTGGAAATCATCTTCAATTGGGTATCCATATTTGGGATCCTCAACTTGGCTTGAAGGAGTTTATTACATATGGAAAGGACTTTTGGAGGAATAAGGATCAAATTTCCAAATTTGTTGATGATGTTCCCTTCTTTTCCGGCCACTTGATGGTTCCGCTTGTTCATCAACAAATGGATTGGAGAGAAATTTTGAGTATGGATTGGAGAGATGAACGATTGGTTGATCTTCTAAGACAAGGGCAGATTTTGAGACATGAGCTTGCTGGTTGGAGGCAAACCAGCCACCTTACATGGGGAGTTACTCTCATTCAGGAGAGTTGGTTCAACACTTATTGCCTAATGGGTGATAGTTTTCATTTGGACATTGCTCAAGCTAGTTCTCCTACCACTTTGGAGGTGTTACCTTGCAGCTCGACGGTCATCTCACATGTTCACACTAGGGAATTTGAGTGGTGTTGTTTTCCTTTGTGTAGAACTCTTGAATTTGATTGCACTATGCTGACCGCAGCCTTGATCAACAACAATCATTTGTTCCTTCACACTTACCCTATTCTCGGAGTTCATCTTATGGAGGGTTGTGATGGTAACTTTGATAGTTCTCTCTCATTGTTGGTTCAGGACAGCGAACTACCACTTGCTTTGATTCATCATTCTAAAATTCATGAGGTTGGAACTATGAGAGTTTTATGTAGTCTTCATGGTGGTATCAGTATAATTCAGTTGATGCATGGTAGCTCCATGAGGAGACATGAGTATGAGTTTGTTGAGCTCTTGCAAAGGATTGCTTTCCTCTTTGCAAGAAGATTTGAAGATGTCACCTTTGCTATCAGGGCTTTGTTTATTACCATGTGGAGGTATACTGAGGAGGTTGATTTTGAGTTGAGTATCCTATCTTTCTTCTTGCCTAGAATTATGATTAACAGTGGTGTGGTTGATACTGTTAATTCGGAGCATCATGGACATGAGAGGTTGCATGATATTGATCTCAGTCTTTTAAGATCCTTCAGTTTGAGTATCATGGATGGTAACACCTTGGGGTTACAAGGAAGGTTAGTGCAGCATTGGCATGATGTTTTCACTGATGTAATCAGAGTGGTGCAACATCGGCATGGTGGGTCTTTCCTGAGATGGAATTGGGAACTTGGGATCAGTCTTAATTTTTCTGGAGTTGTGGTGGTATTGCTTGAGGACAAGCAATTTTGGGAAAGGCGGACTGTAATGTCCCCATTTTTAGCTCTACACTTTCCAGTGATTGATAGCCTATTCCTGGTTTGTTGTCGGCTAGTTAGAGGCAAAATTAGGGTTTCCGGGGTTTGCGTGTTGGAGTTTGGTCGTTTGGATTCTAGATTCCCTCTGGGTTTTCAGAGAGCTTCGCAGAGGTATGACTTGCAACTGCGTCGGGCAACCATTCCAGACTTACTATTTTTAGTAAGTTACGACGGCTACATCCTGGAGTTTGGGATTTTGGATTGCGGATTCTTTCTGGGTTTTCAAAAAGCTTCGCAATGGTATCACATGCACTTTGATCCGAGCAACTTTCTGGAATTTACTATTTTTAGTAAATTCTATTTCTAGCAGTGGTCCTGTTGGTTTCGGCACAGATGGCTCTCATCTTCAGTCAGTTCAGTTGGTTTGATCAATTTTGGCCTTGGGATGCATTTTGGAGAGATAAGTTCATTTTATTTAAATAATGTTATGTTAATGTTATATTTTAATGTTGACTCCCCCCTTGGCCTAGCTACATCACTTCAAGTTGTTCTTAAAAGGTGTTCTTCAAGGGTGGGCGCTTCATTGAAGGAAATTTATTATTATTCAAAGGTCTATTTCATGCTTGAGTTGGACGCCTTCTTTGAGGAGGGAATTAATTTGAAATTAAAGTCAAATATTGCTTGGAAAATGGGACGCCATCTTTGGAGGGAAAGGAGTTATTTCAAATTTGAAAAGTTAGGGTTTCTAGAAGCTTCTGGAGAGTCTTCACAAAGTTATAAAAGGAGGTCTTGGGTCCTCATTTGGATGATCTTATGTCTTGAGTAAAGTTATGCTGCCGGAATGGTATTTGGATTGCTTCGAGGAATGAATGCCTCCTAGCCTTGGCTCGACTTCTTGCTTGAAAGACAGCAACTAGTGGAGAGTTAGATTGTAGTTGAGTGAGATTTGTAGTGAGATTTTTCATTGTAGAAGTTGTTTTGCATTTGTAGTTCAGTTTCTTGCATTTTAATCAAAATCTGGAGTTGCTGATTTTGTATTGCAGATTGAAGTTTATACTCATAAGTCTTTGGGTGAATTTATTTTGGTTCTGGGTAGTTTACCCATGCATTTGCTAGCCTTGGGCACCCCTCTATGCCAAGTTGCAAATTTTTTAGAGGTGTCTTGGATTTTATCTTGTTGGTAGAACATTTCTTGAGGCTGTACCATTCTGTTTTGCCTGGAAAGTGTTTAGAAAAAAAAATACTTCACTTTGTCAGCTGTTTCTTTGTCTAGTCTTCATTGTCATCATCCTAGCTTTCGTTTGCATCAAGTCTCATGTCATTCTGGCAAGTATTGAGTGAGTTGTGAGCATTTTAGTGGATTCTAGGGTTGCTGGTTATGCATATTAAGTTGTTGTTCTGTCATATCAGCTTGCATAAAGTCTATCTTTTGAGTTGGGTTTGGGTTGAAAGTCTTTGTGATCATTGAGGAGACATTATACTATATTGCAGCATAGTTAGACTTTCTTATTCTATGTATTTGGCAGGCGAATCTCCAATTATTATAAGTTGAACAGTAGTACTGTTAGCAATCTTACTTCTTCTCTGTTATTTCATTGTAATACCCGTTGGATAAGTGGAAGAGGCTGGCTTTCCGCCTATTTACTTTGATTTGCATTGTAATATCTTACATCTCTGCCCTATGGTAGCTCCATTCCCACTCCGGGTTTGAAAGCACATTCTGGGTGTTGAGTTTACTTTCAGCATAATAGAAGTTAGTGATCCTCTGACTATATGCCCGTCGTCATCCGGCGCATTCTTGGTTAGAGTTCTTTATTCAGCTTTGCTTTGAGATCCTCTGACCATATGCTCGTCGTCATCCGGCGCATTCTTGGTTAGAGTTGAATTCCGCATCATTTTGGTTTAAGTGCTAACCCTAACAGATGTGTGTTGCATTGTATCTGTTATTGAAAAAATTGAAAAAAATTGGTTCGGAATATTTCATTCGTTATGCATCACAATGTCCAGACAAGAAGAAGAACCAAGGAAAGTAGTAGCAAAAGGAGGTAATAGTCTTTGTAGAAACTCAAATGAATGAGTTTGCTGCCAAGTTTGAGAGGGAGTTCTCAATGGTTTCTTGTCTTTTGAGGAATGCTTGATATGTGGACAGTGGAGCTTCTAGGCATACAACATCTATCCAAAAATATTTTATTGATTTTAGATAATAGCATTATGGAGTTCCAATTGAGCTTTGTGATGAGGCCAAGTATTTAATAGGAGTTGGTACTATTCCCTTTCAACTTTAGTCAGGTATCTCTTTGGAGGTCGATGAATTTTTGTTTGTTCCTAATCTGAAGAAGAATTTTCTTTCAATTTTGGTGATGGAGGATAAGGGCTATGTAGTTGAATTCAAGGATCACCAAGTTCTTATCAAATTGAAAGGATCTTGCCTAGATATAACATAGGTTATAGGGGTTAGAGAAGACAATCTTTACAAGTTACAAGGTGAACCAAATCTAGCAACATTGGTGAGTAAAACCAATGATTTAGAGCCTTCCAGCTTCCAAGAAGTTGTAGAACAATAGGTTTGGCGAGATGCCATGGTGGAGTACACCTCTATCATGACAACTGATGTATGGGACATTGTGCCAAGATTTGAAGAGAAGATAGTTGTGAGTTCTAGGTGGTTCTATAAGATTAAAGCATGTCGTGGATGGTAGCATTGAAAATTACAAAGCACAGTTTGTGGTGAGAGGGTTTTCCTAGAAGGAGGGAGTGGACTATGCAGACTTCTTCTCCAATCGCTAGATACACTTCCATTAGAATAGTTGTCTTTAGTTTCAATCATGGTTTGGAAAATATTTCTGATGGATGTTAAGATCTCTTTTGGGAGGAAATCCTTTTGGCCTATCCCTCAAAATAGCTTGTAGATTTGGCGATGCAAGAATCATTGATTGTTGCATGCCCAATGACAATAATTTAGCCACACCCCTATTTGAACCCTTGTTAACCATCTTTTGCATTTGGTGCAAGGTCGCCATCAACAAATACTTTGCATGCAATCTTCTTAGTTCAATTGTTTTATGTTCCAAGTGAAAAAACATGAATAGCTCTTGGAAGTTCATGTCAATTGTTCCTAAGGTAGTGAGTCATTGGGCTCTCAAAGCAATGTCTTCTATAGCCATTGGGATAGCAAACATTGGACAATCAAGCATGTAGTCTCCCTTGGTGAGTTAAATCGTATACACTTCCTCAAACAACTTATTATACCCCCATCTACAATCATAACTTGAAATTTTAGGGTTGGATAAACAAATAGTTCAATTGTTGGCAACTTACTATTGATGAAGTTACGAGTACTCCTTGGGTCAATTAATATTTTACCTTTTGTTGGTTAAGGAAACCCATTGGCCATTACCTGAAGGGTTTATAGGGTACTAATACTTGACAGTGCATGGCAAGAGATAGTTGGTTGGACATCTAATGAGTCTTCTACAACCAATATTGCCTCTTCCTTTTCTTCATCATAGGTGTCCTCAATGTAGAACAATTTCTTCCCTCTATTGTATTTTCCATCATAGTTGACTCACAAATTATAATCCTTTGGCGTTTTTGTTATTATTTTTTTGATGTGTTAATCTCATAGGTTGAAGAAATGATGTTAGGTGAAGGGCTCAAGCCTTAGAGGCTAGAAGAAATCATGAATCCATAATTAGGCATCTTGCACATGGGCGACAAAACTAGAAGAGGCGAAAAGGGTCTTTCATCGCCCAGAAAATGAACATCTTGGATTAGAGGCTAGAAGAAATCATGAATCCATAATTAGGCATCTTGCACATGAGCAACAAAACTAGAAGAGGTGAAAAGGGGTCTTTCATTTCCCAGAAAATGAACATCTTGGATTAGAAAAGCCAAGATGAATTAAATAGTGCCAATAGGAAGGCCCTAGTATAGTAGACACTAAGCAAAATGGGCAACCTTGGTCTCCAAAATGGCCTTCCAAACTATTTGAAAATGTTTAGCCCAAATAAAATTGGGTGATTGCAAAGCCCACCTAGTATTCAAAGTTTGCACCATGAGAAGGTGAGGCAAAAGCCACCTTATGATTCCTTTGGAGTGTAATTGTATAATACTATTTCCAATCCTTCCACTAAGGCCTAATCGAATGCAAAAATATTTTCCGCAAGTGTTGAGAAGGCATGACCTCAATTATTAGTCATCATGGCTAAGATAATTTCTCTTCGGCCTAAGGTCAAAAGGTCAAGTGAAATAAACCTTGGAGTAGAGCTCCTAGAGGTGCTGAATCTCCCTTTATGAAAAAATTAATGGAATGCATCCAAGGAGTGGCTTCCAACAACTTATCTTGAAACAAGATGATGGAAGACCATCGGATAGACTATTCATTGATGGATAAACCGTTATGAAATCCATCCTTAGTCCATAAAATTTGTGGCTTTTTATCAAGTTACCCAAGCCTTCCAAATGTTTTTTTTTACAAAAGTGCCATTGATCTTGATAGGCATAAGGGACATTAAAAGGGAATGTAATCCAAGGCCATTCTAGGATGGACACCCATAAGGCAAACTAGAAACAATGCAATTTAGCAAAAAATTCTTCTAGGCTTCATTGCCATCATAAGTTCTAGTGGTCCATTTAGCACATAAAGCAGTACATTGCCTATTAACATCAATGAGGCCTAGCCCACCAAAGTCTCTTGCTATGCAACAAAGGTCCCAAGCAACATGGTGATTAGATGCTTCTAAATGACATTGCCAAGAACATAGTGTAGCCAGTCATAGTCATATTTGGTCATAGTCAGTCGAAGCAGTAGTCGGTCGTAGTCGGCTATAGTTGATTGTATTTAAATAAAACTGTAGTCAAATAGCAAATAATTCATACACTTGATGCCACATGTTGTTTTGGGAAATTAAGCCCTGATTAGTGATTTGGTTGTTACAAAGTGTCACGATGGTTGGTTTCTCAACCACCGCCAGTGACTATATGTACTTGGGTTTATTGTAATCGGGAGAGCTATGCTATTCTGATGAGGGCACAAGGGGGCATCCTTGCCTAATAGAACAAAATAGAAGAAAATAGGCCAAAGAGCTGAGATTGAACACCATTATAGGTGAAGCAAGCGGAAGCACCTACAAAAAGCATTTGGATTGACTATTTGAAGGTGTGAAATCGAAGAGCTTTGAGCATGGCTAAAATGAAGCACCATTCAATTCCATCTATTAGTACCAAAATTCCTACCCCTGTGAAACTTTTCCTACAATCAAATTTGTAACCTTGAACCAAGTCTTGCTTGTCATATTGTCAAATTCAACTAGATTCCTTCCTTGTCCAATTGTGAAGTCATCTTGTCTCTATCTAGTTTTTCAACTGATAAGTTTTGTTGGTTGTATCTGTTTGAATCTTTCCAATTTAAAGATGAAAGTGTTTCTAGAATGATGGTGGCTCTGGCAGTGAGATGAAAAGATGATCATAGGATGGGGTCCAAAGTTGTCAAGGTTGGCAAATAAAATTGTTCTAGCACTCTTGTCATGTGGCAATGTTAGAGAAGCATCAAGTGATAAGGACAATATCACTAGATTTCAATCTATGGAAGGTGTAAAAGTGCCACAGAAAGCATGCTTGACAAAGAAGGTGGATGTCTATGATGAAAAATAAGACATGAAATTGCATCTAGGAGGAGATAAATCTAAGTCTTAGTGAAAATGTCACACCTTTTCAATGGCTTACCTAGGGAAAAGTTGTGTCTAAATGGCAATGATGGCTAGAAGAAGGAAAAAATTGTGATCCAAGTGGCCATAGGGGAAATGTGAGACAAACATCAAAGAGTTTATATTGTTAAACCATTTCACACAATGTGGGCGGCTATGGTAGGGAGAAAGAGTGACCAAGGTGGTTGAAGAGCAATGGGAAATAATAAGTATGGAAGTCACACATTTCAATTGGTTAAACCAAGAAAAAGGAGTGTGTAATGAACCGGACTAATTTTTTCAGTTTTGAACGAACACACAAATGCAAGAGACACCCATTAGGGTTAGTCCAAACCAAAACCAGCAGTTTGCAAGTAACTCTTTGCCAAGAATGCGCACTCAATCTCAAGATGAGAAAGATGTCATATGGCAAGAGGATCGTTAGTACAACTGGAAAGGAATTACAATACTAAAAGTAAACTCGACGCCAAGAATGTGCTTTCCAACCCAAGGTGGGAATGGAGCTACCATATGGTGGAGATACTAAGGAATTACAGTGCAACTCAGAAAGTAAATAGGCGGCAAGCCAGCCTCTTCCACTTTTCAGCGGCAGTACAATAAAGTAAGAGAAAGATAGAGAGTAGAATTGTTGATAGTACTACTAATCAGCTTACAATATGTTAGAATGCTCGCCAGAGCCTAGTAATCCAAGTTCTTCAATGCTGCAACAATTTATAAGACTTCCTCAATGCTTATCAAACCTCTTTGGACTCAACTCCTCACAAATCTGCATTTATCTATGACTGATATAACAGACCAGCAACTGAAATGAAGCAATCAGCAACCCTAGAACCCACCAAAATACTCACAACTCACTCAATACTTGCCAGAATGACATGAAACTTGATGCAAACGAAAGCTAGGAAGACGAAAATGAAACCTAGACTGAGAAATGACTAACAAAATGCAATATTATTTGTGCACACTTCCCAAGACAGCCCAGAATGGTACGGCCAAGAAGAAGGGTGGTTTTGCTTTTAAAAATCCAAATCTGCATTAAAAAATCTACAACTTTGCAAGAATGGTCGCCCCACATAGAGAAAAGGATTTATGCAATGCCCAGAACAATAATATTTTTATTTCATGAGATATGAGCAATTCTTACAATCAGCTATGATATTCAGCGACTTCAAAATGAGATTGAAAAGCAAAACTAGAACTCCAAAAATGCAAGATACTCAACTGAAATGCAAGACAAACCTATTACAAACTATCTCTCAACTAGTTGCTATCTTTCAAGCAAGAAGAAGAGCCAAGCTAGGAGGCATTCATTCCTCGAAGCAATCCTGTTACCATTTCGGCAGCATAACAATATTGAAGTCATAAGATAATGAAATGAAGACCCAAGGCTCCCTTTTATAATTTTGAGGAGACACTTCCAGATGCTTCTAGAAGGTGCGCCCACTCCACAAGATACTTTTAGGGTTTTGACTTGACCAAGTCTTCCTTCAAGATGGCGTCCTTTTTCATAAAGGCAATTTTTCTTTAATTTAAAATTTTCACTCCAAAAGTTGGCATCCCACCTCCAAGAGCAATATTTGACCTTAGAAATATTAAAACTTTCCCTGATGATGCGTCCACCCATGAGGTCCCCCTTTTCAGAACAACTTAAAGTCATGAAGCTAGGCCAAGGGGTTATAACATTATAATATAACATTATTTTAATTAAAATACTTATCTCTCCAAAAAAAGCATCAAAAGGCTAAAACAACCATACCAACTGAACTGACTGCAGAGGGAAGCCAACTGAACTGAAGCCAACATGACCACTACCAGAAATAGAATTTACTAAAAATAGTAAATTCGGAAAGTTGCTCGGATCAAAGTGCATGCGATACCATTGCGAAGCTTTCTGAAAACCCAGAAAGAATCCAAAATCCAAAATCCCAAACTCCGAGATGTAGCTGTCATAACTTTACTAAAAATAGTAAGTTTAGAAAGGTTGCCCGACGCGGTTGCATGTCATACCTCTACGAAGCTCTCTAAAAACCCAGAAGGAATCCAAAATCCAAACAACCAAACTCCAACATACAAACACCTGAATCTTCAAAAGAACCCATCAAACAGTCGGAAACCCTAATTCTGCCACTGACTAGCCGACAGCACACCGAGAATAGGCTACCAATCACTGAAAAGTGAAGTGCTAAAAATGGGGACATTACAGAGTGATCAAGGTGGCCTTAGTAGCTAAAATGTGCAACCAGCAAATAAGAGATGAAAGAGTTATGTCACACCTTTTCACTAACAATGCCAAGGTGAAGAGTAACCCAATTGGCAATGACATCTTAAAACAGTGACCAGCATAAATTAAGATTAAAACACATGTAAGTCATGCTTTTGGCGTGGTAGTGCCACTTCAAATGTGCAACACAACCAGTCAAAGTGGCTGAAAATATGACAGATACTAGGTGTTTCAAATTCAAGTTATTTTTCTCTTTTAAAGTGGTTAGACTCCTAATAAGTGTGACAAGGCTAGTTATGGTGGCTTAAAGATGCGACCAAGGTAGCAATGCCATTTAGCAATTGCAACCAAGGTGGTGATAATGGCTAAAAAGTATGACAAGAGGAAAACTTGATTTACTTAAGTGAAAATTGCACCTTTCATGTAGCAATACCACTTAAAATGTGTGACCTAGGTGCTTGTGATGGCTAAAAAGTGTGACTAGTGGACTAATCTGCCTAAAGACAGTCTCAATGCTAAGTTAGAAAATTTTAAAGCAAAAAGCAACCAGTCATGGTGCCACCTTTTTCTAATTGGCCTTTGTTAAGATAAAAGTAGAAAGGAGCCAATTCTAGATGGATTTTAGTGTTATGTTGGTTCTTTGCAATAGGATAGAGATACAATTACTTTTTAAGAGGCTTTAAAGCCTTTTTGTTTTTAGAAGCTTCTCTTAGAGAGGTTATAAATAAGTGCCTTGAGCACATAGAAGGGAAAGGGAGTTTGTGTTGAGCTTATGGTGCTGGTTTTTAGAGTTTAGAGTTTTGTGTTGTAATTGTGCAAGTTTGTCAAGTAATAATGAAGGTTACTATTTAACTTTGTGTAACATCGATCTTCTACCTTGTGAAGTAGCTTTGTATGCTTCAGAGTTGTTGCTTGCTTTCAATCTTGTTCTTCATTAAATGTTGTTATGTGTTGTGTTTCTTGTTCAAATCAATCCATATGTTGTGTATCCATCGATGTTTGTTTTAATCATTGGAAAGCATTAGTGTTTAAATTCATCTTATAGTTTAGCTGCAAAACCCAAAAACCTCATGATGAGTGTATTATTTTCAGTTTTGTGCTCCTACCTCTTAGATCATAAGATAGGCCTAGATTGTTTCTTTCAAGCATTTTGTTTACATAAAACCCTCATAAAGTTATTTGTACAATGTGCTTAATTTT